>KZ062515.1:14109-29876 GCA_002091835.1 Anopheles maculatus | reverse complement strand
CAGACGCGCAAAGGTAATGTTTAGCAATTTTTCAAATGGAAAATGCATAAATGTTGAAACAACTATACGTGACAAAACGTAGCCCGTTGGAGGTGGTCGTAACGACGCCTTACAACAACGTACGCTGTGCGCTTCCGTTGAGGAAATTCTTCAAACATTGAGGCAATCGAAAGCGTACAAAGTGCTACCGCTGAAAGCAATGGATGCTCGGGATGGTCGGGATGCCTAAACCGTAAGCGCGCACAAAATGAATTTAATTTTATTCATCAGTTTTGTTTGTATGATTCTGCAGTTTTCCTTCGCTCGGTCGGGGTTCGCCGAATCGTGCCACTCACTTTTCATCGCTTTTGTTTGCACACGTTTGTATGGAGAGACACATTTTTTCCGATTTAGTACGATACACCGATGGAATCGGTTGGGTGAGTTGAAGATAATTTTATTTGACTAAATAACATACATTTCTTCTGCGAACTGCTGGGGTCGGGAATACTGGGAGCAAATAAGGTTGGGGCAATTAATTTAATGAAAGCATCTTGTAACAGCAATTGACGTGTTCCTGGGATGAATAAATTTTCCTAAAAGACACACACACACGCACACAAAATTAAAACGATAATTCGGACGAACTCGTCACGAAAATTTGGAGCATGATGTGTGTCTTACAGAGTAAAAGCAATTTTGTGGAACTTAAAATCAAATCAAACGATCGGCTTTGACGGCTGTGTGGAAAAGTTTAATTTGTTGACATCCAACGTTTCGGATCAAAGTTTTTTTTTGTTGAGCACCAATACAAAAGGCACCATTATTTGCAGCTTACTTTTCTCATTCCAAAAAGTGTTTAATTTATTTCGGGGAAAATTCACTCACTTTCATCTCCCTTTGCTGGTTTGCAGCATACATTCGTTTGGCGCATGTTTCATATCACCGCTCGAAACATGCTGTTTCACACACAAACGCCTTTCTTTCTCTGATCGCTCTCGTTCTGTTTCCTTTTCTCCCCATTTTGCAGTGTGATAAACCCATTTTTGTTTCAGATTTTGTGTATTTTCTCTACGTTTGTTGGTAAATCATAAAAATAGTGTTTCGTTTCAATGCTTTCACTACACACGGCCACGGTGGCGCTTTCCCCATGCAAGGAAAATGCCAAACACCAACACCTATCCCAGATGCATTGCTGCGTGTTCCTTTCGGCACAAAAACCATCCAAAATTTGTATCAACATGCGTATCCAATAAAGTACATATCGCAAGCAGTGTGCAGACATTTCATCCTGTTTTCACCTGTCCCGATCTCCTGTTTGTGTCCTTTCTCTTTAGCTTTCCTTTTTCTTTACGCACATTCCTTCCCTATTTTCCCTCCTCAAGTGGTAAAGGTTTGCTAGTGTTGTTTAGGGTTTTGCTTTGTTTTATGTTGTTGCTTGTGTGTTTTATGTATACAAACTACCAGCACGGACCAGACATAGTCACCGATAGGAGCTTCTTTACGTTGTTTTAATGCTTACATGTAGTTACACACATACACGTACACGGACACTCACACATACACATATTGAGAAATCTATTTTATGTTATTTTTTGTTTTGCGTTAAATGTTAATGCTTCGCTTTGGGTGTGTTTTGCTTTTTTCTGCATTTGCTTATTTGGTTTGTTTGTTGAAGCAAAGTGTTTTAGCTTTACATCGTCCATTTTGGTGCTTGCTTTCGAGCGCTTTGGATTGGCTGGAAAGTTTAAGGATTTTACATTTTAAATTGTGCATTGGTTGTGCATGATATTAAAAGTGCACCCTATTAGCTGGTTTTCAACGTTTGTTGATGGCGTGATCATTTGTAACCACGTTGCTTTGAACCGCTGCAATACATGTTGTTTGTGGTAGGACACTGTTTTAGCTTTAGCTTAGCGATAATTGACATTTAAATTTAAATATTTACCTGGCTAGTTTAAACTCTGTTCAAATCGGAAATGTTGAGTTAGTTGGATTTTGTTTACCGTACCGTTTAATTCCCACCGCTTCATCGGTTTCATCGTTTACCTTTGCTGGTGCCTTTTGCCTCTTTCGTATATATTCGTTCTTAAGTTTAATGTGTTTGGTTTGTTCGGGTGTGCGGCATTGCTGTTGCGTTAATGCACACTTTAGCGCGCATTATTTTGATCATAAATTTAGTTTACTCTTTGGTTTACTGTTGCGACATTGAGAGTTTCATTTTAGTTGTGTTCTAGCGAATCTGCCTGCCAAGGAGCTTTTTTTTTGGTTGTGGTTGCTTAAATTTCATTGTACTACACATTTTACTTCGTTTCGTTTATTAATATTGAACAACAATTCATGTTTATTAGCTTGTCCCTTCGTGGACCGTCATCGTTACGTTAATGGGTTACATTATTACTACGTTTTTTATTGGCTGACTTTATTAAAGACAAATTTTAAACGACAGGCATGCATGCAATTCCTTCCGGATTTAGTGTATGACTACAGTGACAGTTCCATCGATAACACGTATATGGTTTTTGGTTTTAGGGGTGACATCAGTTAAAGTATTTTCGTTTACATTGTTTAGCCGTGTTTACAAGTGTCTTTCGAACGGTATCAATTACGTAAGCATCTAGTGAATCTTTTGGGGATGCGGATTGGGTTTTTTTAAGAGTTTTATGTTAATCATGTGCAAATGTTTTAGTTTGGTTTTATGCAAAGCGTCTTCCTCGATAAGCTATGTTTGTGTGAGGTGTTGAGTTTGAGTAACGACAAGGTTTTCTTTATACACAAACGCTAGCACAATATGCTTTCCTTCGTAATAAATGTGTCTTATAAAAAATATAAATTTGGAATGAAAAGGTATGTGGTGTTTAGTATTAAATAAGTTGTGCTATAATAGCAAAGGAAATTCATATGACTGATAAGACCTTAAAGAGTAGCAGAGAGGTGTGTTTTACTAGTAAGTTTTAGTTAAAAATTAGTTTAAATATTCATCATACGTTTCAAGACGACAAAAGATCTGCAGTCGATCCTAAGTGTTTCCAAAAATCAAGCTAAACAAAAACGCCTTTCATTACATCAATATCAATTTATTTTTTGAGGAGTAATTCCGAAAACTCTGTCTGGCTTAGCAATTTCAAAGTGGAAACATGTTTCTTACAATTCATACCTATGTTTTCAAATAGATTGCGCGTATTAAGCTCGTGAAATATAAAGTTTTAGGTGTGAGCTTTTAACGAAACGTGTAGGCAGAGCAAAAAACAATAACAGAAGCTCAAACAATTAATTACTAGGAATTCTACAAACATGCATAACAGTTTATTATGTCCTGTTGAACACAATAAAATGGCAACCTTTGAAGCAAACAACAATGATAGGCCAGTTCCGCAAATTTATGTTGGAAGGTTTGGTACAACGGACCTGTTTTTTTATCAAAGCCAGTCCAGCGAATTAATGATTCTATTTCTACCAACATAGTAAAAATAATTCTGAGAATTCAGTTAAATATCGATGGCATAATCTACGTGGTTATTACAATAAATGGGCGAACAATTGATCTATATCTTGTGTTACGTGATACACGAAGAAAAATATAAAATGCATCGAAAACGCATTAAACATCGTTTTGATGATGGATTTACTAACATATTGCAGGAGTACACGACATTCACTTGTTTCATTATTTAAGGTTATGATTTCTGTCTATAAATATTCACCACCTTTGTAGTTTTTGTTGAAGTTTAAATTTTTTGCTTATGTTTCATCACTGGAACACGGACGCGTTCTGCTACTCTTTAAGATGTATTTTAAATAATGAACAAAATCTTTCAATTACAGATTGAACACATTTTTAAAGTAATTCATATTCTATACTTTACATTTAAAAACAATTCCTGTGCTGCTTATTACTAGCGCTTGCGTTATGATATTATTTGGTTAGTGCTTGTTTCGGTTAAGTGGGTTAAAATATTTCATACAAAAATCTCTAAGCCGTAAAAAATGTGTCAACGAGCGTACGATACGTGGGATGCAATAACATTATCTCAGTGTAACGAACAATATTCACAACAAAATTCATATAAATATGTTATCACCTGAAACGCGTTCGGTTAGTGAACGGGAAACGAGACTCCAGTGTAGTGGGTTTGTTTGCGTATTTAATGGGTTTTTTTTTTCTTTCTTCAATTTACATTACCTGGTGCACAATATTGGGCTTATCGTTGCGTAAAATTTAATTACTAATCTCTTGTATGATTTTTCTTTCCCCCCCCCTTCTCGTTGTTTAAATCAGTTTGTTGCAGTATCATGGCAAATCCATTATTAATGCTCTTGAGGAGTTTTTTTTTGTGGTTTAATATAAATTAGCAATATATATAAATTTTGTCTCTGTTTTTTTCTTTCCTTTTCCTCTTTGCTTATGCTTAACGCCTTTCTTAACCGTGGTCGTTGCGTATCCATTCGGTAGCATGTTTACTTGTTAAAAACTAGTATAATCGGCGTTCAACATGATTAATGCTGCCTCAATGTGCAGTGTGTGCGTTTGTTTTGTTTTGTGGTAATTTGTTTAATATATCCATTTACTTACGGTTTTGTCATCTGGTTCAACGATTTTGTGTGTGTTTGCGTGTGGTATGTATGCATAATGTGAAACCGCTGTGTCGTCGATCTGGTACATGTATTCCTGGATGGTGGCAATGGTTCTGTAGGATTCCTGGGAGTGTTGTCCTAGTTGATGATGCAGTGCATATTGGTTGTTGTGGTGTACGAACCTATCGATCTACTAGTTAGTAGAAACTGAAACGAAAGATGTTTTGGTAAATTAAATTAGTTTGGATAAGGATTGGGACACGATACGATTCAAGTTCAGAAGTTGGATGCTTTTCTTTTGCAAACAAATAATACATCAGCCTACAACTAATAAATACAGCAGTACTACAATACATTTCGCAACAGTTTATTTTACATAAATCAAATCAAATTATTACATTAGCAATACATTTTTTACAAAGACCACGTTTAAACAAATCTTAAGAAACACAAGAAACAAAATCTCAACCTTATTGCATTGTTTAACGAACAAATAGCACGAAAAATGATTACTCGCATTCTTGCTCAGCAAAATGTGCTCAATCGATCTAGAAATCGATTCCGACACATACAATCACAGTCACACGGAACAGAAAATCTCAATCACGTCACGTGCGTTACTGATTTGTCAGCTGCGAAAGGGCTCATCTGTCTGCAGTGCCACGTGACGACTGTCCTGATCTCTCGTGCGTTCAGCAATTGTTATTTTAGTACATTTGCGTCACTCACAGCTGAGATAAGCTGAATAGCAATGAGCTTTTCAACAGAACCGAAACGTTTCCATCACGTGCAGCGATGGATTGAGCTGTGGAACCGTGTCGGTGCCTGCATCTGTTGTAAGCTAGATTTGAAGATAATTTTCAACAATTTACAAAGTATTTACATCAATGACTTAATGGCGTGAAGCAGCTATGAATTTATTGTTCTTTTAAGCTTAGTTTTTTGTGATTTAAGAGAAAGACTATTAACTGTTCAATTTCTTTTCATAAAAGGAATCGGATTTAAACATCAGTTATCCATTACAATGCATTCTTCTAACGTCGATTCTTTATTGTAAAAAGCGTTTAATCGAATCTGTTACTGTTTCTTGATGGACAATTTTCTTAAAGTATAACAATACAGATCGATGTTTCTACGGGGAAGGAATATGAATCACTCTCTAGGAACAAAATCAATACCGTAAGTAATTTGGTACGAGCAAGGAATCGTAACACTACGGTTCACCAGGTACAGGTTGCGGTCACGTACATAAACGTTTTCTGCATGGTAAAACAATCAGGTCAAACATCCAGACAAATTCTTCTCACTGTTTAAGCGAAATAAAGTCGTCAATCCTGTAGGGTCAATACTGTCTCTACGTGGCTTTGCTGTTCCAAGAATTACGAAACGTAATTCTAACAGTTAGTTATTACAATTGTCCATGGAAGCTTTAAATTAGTTTTCCTTTTCCCAGTGACAGTAACTGCGCATAGTTGAATTACGAAACGAACTAATTTAAACGACAAAATACTAAAACTCACCTTTTCCGCCTAAAGGTATGCAAGTATGCCCTTTCAAACAACGTTTCTTGAAAGAATCTTTTTCCTGACCGTTTCCTTTACCAGCTTTTCCTTCAAATCAATTGATTGATGGGGCATAACCGTGTTGATTGTGCTGTTTGAGTCATCACCGACAAGCAAACGGAAGCGCATGACTCACCATAACAATTGAACTTTGAACTGGGAACATTTATAATCAATCTAAAAACTTTCTGCGTAAAATGTTTCTGCTTACATTATAGCACCGAGAGAGAGAGAGAGGGAGAAAAACAAACGAAAAACCAAACAATCCAACACTCACTTTTATACTTCCAGTGCAACACACAAACACACACTCACACAAACACACCTTTTTTTGTTAGACGCTTCGCCCCGTGCCTTCTAGTGCTTGCCTATCGCGTTGGCTTTTAAGCGCCCTGCAGAATGTTTTCTTTCGCAACGCCACTGTTCGCGCCCGGCTGCAGTAAGTCCAGCGGTGGTTGCAGAATGAGCGGCGAAGTGATCACCTGTATCGGTCTGGATAGAGGATGACACAGACACACACACAAACATACAGACATACAGTGCAGTTAGTATAGAGTTCCGGGTCTAGCGGGTTTCCGGTATGCAGTTTGGTGGGCAGTAGGGGGTAAGATGAGGTGGCGGTAGTATGGGAATGGTGAGCATTATTCATTCACACGGTGCACGGTGGGAGCGAAATGAAAAGAATACAGCATCCGATACAAGCGCAATTAACGTGGTTTCTCCCATTTCCCCGTCAGATTTGCATGCGAAAATGGAAAATGTTAGGTTATTGCAAACTTGGTGTGGTTGGGAACTCGCACAAAAAATCCTATGAACAAAAAAAAACAAATCTCGTTTCCTTCTTGCCGTTTGGTATCAGGTGTACAATTTTTCATTTTCCAAAACCTAATCTTCTACCGGTACCCAACCTGAGTGTTTCCTGTCCCGTTCAATTTGCTCATGTGAATAATTAGTGCATTCAGGGTGGGCTTCAGCTTTCCTTCTCCCGATCAGTAATCGGAAGTGGAGGAGAGCAAAAAAAAAAAAAACTGGCAAAAAAACAGAAACTCGTAACAATAGGCAATGCACACCAAACTCAGCATCATAATTTCCACAGAAAGGCGCGAATATTCCGCGCTAGCGCTACGCTACGTCCACTGCGGAATAATCAACAACAATAATCAACACAAACTCACACAGACACGTACATAAAAAGCTGCACACACAGAAAAGGAAATGGGAAATGGAACTGGCAAGCAGGATGGGACAAAAGGAAAAATCGTGGCAATGGGGTTCGGTACGGTGCGGAAACTTACTCGCCAATCGGTTGAGCCGTTCGGGAACCGTGCAGGGCTTGGGCCGTGCGTGCACGTGCAATCAGCGTCATCACCGTGCGCTTGGTGGGATTCATGGTCGAACGGGGTCCTCCTAGCAGGGGCCGCTTACGTGCTGCAGTGTGCGGAAAGTATGGAAAAAGACAAGTAAGAAAAATGTACCTGTGAATGAGGTTTTCTTTCTCACACCCATTATATTATGCTGCCCAAACCCGGCTGGAAAAAGGATTCACGTAATGCAGTAATGTCAAACTTTTTTTGGAAATAGTGAAACAATGTCAATCGATGATTCAATTTTAAACTATCATAAACAAATATTTTCGTGGAAAAATGCTATTCAATTCCTCTTTAGACCCTAGTTCTTCACTTGATTTGATTATATTTGATGTTTAATGTGATTGTCTAGTAGTAAAGGAACATAGTAAAATACAGCGAGATTATCTAATGATATTTAAATCAGCACAGTTACCAAAAATAGTAGGATGTTTTGATCAAACCTGATATTTTAAGAGTTGTTTTGATTTGTTTTTGTTTCGTATCGTGCGTCTTTCATGAGTTACAACATTTATTCGCTCGGTTCAGAGGTTCACTCTCTTTTATCATACAGTATTACGTTTTATTCAGGCACTGTTTTTGAAACATTAATGTGTAGCTATTAAAAATTCGCGAGTCACTCTACCTCAACAATTCATATATGAAAGAAATGTGTAAGCACAGAATAAACTTTCGAAGTTGATGATCGCTGTTGAGTAATCCATTTTACGAAATTCTATATTTAGAATTGTGGATATTAAACACTTTTGATTTTGACTCATTTAAAGTTGAGTCGATCGTTGTTTAAATGAATAGATCGAACCGACTTTTGAATAAGTTGTTTATCATTTCTCAAACTAAAAGGGACCCGTTCTTAACTTATCATAAAAAAATAATTAAATTAAATTTATCAGCCTGAAAGTTTTAAATTATTAAGCTTCATTTTCATTACCAGTCAAATCAATCAAATAGTTAATTACAACAGTTATACCAAAGTATGTAAACTCGACCCGGAGCATTGATGCTGCCTGTGAATTGCTTGATAATAAATTTTTAAAAATCAGATAAATTCTTAAAAGGATCATACACCTACAATGTACATACAATAGTAAAAACAAATGCTTTTTACAGCAATTGCTCCTACGTAATTTATTTATTTGTGCTCGAACAAAATTTGATGCTTTCGATGTTCGCTTGCTTTCACCACATGCATTTGTATGGTGAGTTTGCAACATTTGAGCCACAAAACGTCATAACACATATACAAAAAGAAACTGGTTCCGGCGAAGAATAGCCTGTATGATGTTTTCGACAAGAAATTTTCAGTTAATCTATCATTTAATTTACGTTTTATCGGAAAAAATCTATTCGGTTAATTTTTCATTGGTTGATACATACTACTGTATACTATGTAAGATTTCACGTAATATTGCTATAATTTTGCTAATCTTGACTAATGCTTGACTTAACTTGTGGATATATTTTCTTGCAGGTATTTATGTTTAAAATTGATTTTAATGAATTTTTAAATAGTTTTAGTCACCAACATCAACTCAAATCGCTTTCAGAAATTCTTCGACTTATAGTAAGGATAAAAGCTTATTGTTTTAATTTTCGTAATCATGAAAATGTAAGGAAAATTTTAAAAAGTATTTGATGTGTTATCACATAAATTCAAACATATAATTGAAACAAGTGTTTAACTAAATATTTTTCTTAATAATCTATGCCTTCGTTATTCTTTTAAAGCTGAATTTTAAACCATTGCAAGCCGTATGTTTGACATGCCTGGAACAGTAGAGAATCACACCGGAAACATCACCACTCTTTACTGTGTGTGTGAGTGTGTGTGAGTGTATAAGGAGATTTTATTTTACTTGTGTGGAAATTAAACGGTAGCCAGCTGCAATACCCCCAACAAATCCGTCCCGTTTGGTTCACCCAAGCAGGGCGGTCAGTTGGGAAATTTAGATTTTTTCCAGCCGCAACTCCCTACCGACTTTCGGAAGAGTTGCATTTTTTCATTAGTTTTTCACGAGCACTTTTTTTACCTCAGTGCTATGGTGAACTTACCTAAGCTAACGGCTTTCACACCGCGCAACAGGAATGCATTGGCCGATTCGACGAACGCCAACGTTTGCGCTTCCAGGTCACTCGTAGGTAAGGCTGCGTGGAAAACGAGAAGTTTAATTGGTAAGAAGACAAACAACAAAAAAGCGAAGGGAGCTAAAAACGCGTGGTGCCTGACCGCATGTGTTGCTTCACGTTGCAGCAAGCACCGCTGCTTAAAGATACATTACTGGCACTCGCCAATGGGTGAGTCGCAAAAAAAAAGGAACACTTTGTTAAACGTGGCCACAGTTGGGCATCGGCCGGGTGCTAGTACAACTTTTGCAAACATTAATTACTGTCAGGGCTTTTGCTTGTTGGAACGTTGCGAATTTTGTTTGTTTTTTTTTTCGCTTTTCACTCTCTTTATCCATAGCAAACGAGCGTATGAAAGGGCTTTTGCGCAACCGAAAGGCTCATTGAAGAGCGGAGTGTTCGCCTTTTAAGGGCACTACGAAACATTCCCGGCCGTTGGCTAACTTTTGGTGATCAAACAGACTTTTAATCCTTCCACTTCCGGGTTATGCCTCCGGCTTTAATCTACTGCCTCGGGAAAGGGGCGAGTACACTTACAATTCACAAAATGATTCGCCGACGTCATGTTCACATCCATCGGTTGCAGGAGACTGCTCATGTCCGCATCGTTCGACAGGAACTGGTTCTGCGATTGTTGGTGCTGATGTTGATGCTGCTGTTGCTGCGTTTGCTGCTGTTGCTGATTATGGTGGTGTTGATGATGCTGCAAGGTTAAGAAAAGACGCATCCACCCAAACACACACGTGAGCATGAGCTGAAGCACAGTTGGACGCTGGTGTGACGTATGATTGCCTTACCGTGAGCGAGTTCGTCACATGCTGCAGATCCGTCACAACGGACGATGGTTGCGTGCTACCGTTGTTGCTGCCAAGTTCCGATCCGACGCCAACGGATGCCGAGGCATTACTTCCGGTCCCGAGCCCGGTGACAACGTTGGATACGACCTGGGCAGCGCTGACCACCACACCGTTCAGTCCGTTACTGTGCGGCCCGTTAGTAGGCATGGTTCCGTTGGTGGTGCTTCCGGTGCTTCCGGTGCTACAACTGCTTCCGCTGCTGCTGATGCTCATCCCGTTGGTTGGCAGACCGTTGCCACAGCCACCGTTGAGCGTGTTATCGTGGGCCGAGGATAGATTACTGGTCGCTGTGGGTTCATCGGAAAGGAAGAAGCTAGATACGACACGGTTCCATACTTATCGTGCGTCGAGGTTGATCCTTACCGTTTTGTGAATTTAATGCCTGCATTTCCCACATTTGCTCCTGCCGAATATCGTCATGGTAGTCCTGGAAAGGGGAAAAAAAGGACAGCAAGAAAGTTTTAAGCTCGTTACCTCTAATATGCTGATGCTAGGTGATAATTGGAAAAACAGTGACATAAAGTAAGATTGTGGAAAAACGCCTTCCAGCAACACAGTTCAAGCCGTATGAAAAACTGCACCAAATCAGGTGTGTGACAACCGGAGAGCACAATTTGTCTTATTAGCAGGCAAATTTTTCACACCACTGCTTCGAACGAGATAAAAAAATACTCGGCAAGTGTCGCCGACACCACAAAAAGTAGCTACCACGTTTCAAGTTTCGCTCAAAGAAAACTTAACTCTGCACAAAATGGTGAAGGCGTTCATGTTGCCAACACGCTTCCCACTGCAGCCTTTTTTTACTCCATGCAGGGCGCAAGGATGCATTTTTTATGCTCACAGCGACGAAAGCTTTCCCATCCGGATAGCATATCATCATGCAAATGTCACAAAACGCTTCTTACACTACTGTCCCTGCAAGAAAAGGCTAGTGTAGTTGAACGATCGCTTGTTGTTGATGTTTTCTTGCTCGCTTTTTTGTTCGATATGAACATTCTTGTCCATTCGCTTCCTCACATTACAGACTGGCGCATCACAAAGAACCGGGAGTGCGACCCGGACTGCACGTACCATTACCGTGGCATATTTCTATAAAATATGCAAATGAATTGTACCAGTTTTTGTGACAAGTTGAAGCCCATTACCTTTTTCGAGTGCGGAGGCAAGTATCGTGCTCAGCATTCCTACATACATTACGTACTGCGATTGCTTTACGGGTTGTTTGCCGTTGCACACTGCATCCTTTCTTCATTTATCATGGATTGTGTGTACGCGAAGCACCACGATACAGCCAATTGTTCTCTCTGTGTGTATTTGTGTAGTGTTGTTCTGTCACCCATTCTACACATTATATGCGTTTGAAGGGGCTTGGTACTAGGTAGGTACGCCCACTCGGAATCACAGGCAATTTATGCTTTGCCAGGGAATCGTTGCGGTACGTTGTAGTTATTCCGAGGATGGTTTTTATTTGAAGTAAGCAATAAAAACAGATTGAAAAAGATACGATGAAAGTGCATGGTTTGTGGCAAAAAACAACACTCCGAGAGTAGGCAATTCGGTGCTGTGCACAGAACACAAGAGGGATCGTAATTCATGTACGAATGGTACGATTCGCTTGGAATATTTAAATATTTCTCGTGTATGTTTGGCACTAACGCGAGACATTTATTTTTATTTCCATGAAAACTTGTTTAGGAAAGCATCCGGGGTTTGTCTACTTGTGTTCGAATACATTTTGAATACTAACCTAATAGAAACATGTAAGATAAAAGCATTCTTGTTGCACAAAGTGCATCGTAAGGATGTACAAAGTAACATGATACGGTCGATGCTAGATGTGCAAACATAAACAATCAGTCATCATCATCAGCGTCTGTTATTTATATCAAGTTTTGTTTCGTTTCAAACTAAAATGTGACGTGTGTTTGACGTTTGTATTGCATTATTAAATATTATGTTCGAAATCAGGAATAAATTAACCTATAACGCCTTAAAAACTTTGACAAAATACAACGTATTTTAGGTCCTAACGATCAGGTGGCAAAGGCGATACATAGTAGAATCCAATCATGTATGGGAACTGTCTTTCGAACTACGGGTATAACCAAGCAAGAATTTATAGACCAAGTCCTATCGAAGTTTTGGATCCAAAGAATAGTTTTGAAAAGATATGGTTGATCCTTCATTATCACAACCAATTCGCAGCTGGTAATTAAATACGGATATTTGTACATGTCATAATTTTAAGTAGAAAACCAACGATTACATCTGCCACAGATGCTCCGCTTCAGAGATCGCATTAGCTTCAACTGAATTCGCATTCCGAAGTCCTTTCGCTTGTTATAAACGGATTATAAACGGTGACAGTTTAAGCTCGGCGATGTTGAAGCGATGGTCCACTCAGCTGGTTACAATCCGTTTTTTTTCCTCAATCCACCAAGTGCATTCTTCAGTTGAACACATCCTTAACATCAATGACATTGTTGGAATGGAAGGAAAGCCAGTTCACACTGGCACCGAAGCACTTGAAGAAACTAAGAGAGTGATTTTACAATCCTCTTGCCCCGGGAAGTAATCCGATTAGCGAGTGGTGGAGTCGGACCATGGTCACTTTCAAAGCTATTGAAAGACTTAAAAGTCACGGTTCGGCACCGGAGTGGTTTTTGCGGAGATTTCAATAAACTTATGCCCAGTTGTCAATCGCTTACTGGTAGTTGTTATTTGAAGCTTTTTTTTTCTTTTATTTTCAAAACAAAACAGTGATTTCCTTTCCAGCATCACAAATACTGTTAAACTTGTAAACGCTTTTTGCAGTCAATGCGTAAGTACAACACGTGTTATTAACATTTAAAGGTACTCACACCTGCAGCTGTTCAATTTAATCTACTTCAACTCCGGAATCAGGAGGGTTGTGTATCAAGAAGAATAATTTATTTCCTGGCTCTTACACTCATTGAAAGATCAAAGCCATGTCACGCCTCTAATGAACGAAATTCCTCCGAATTTTTCAAGTAATTCGCCAAAATGCCTCTAGGAAGCGGAGTTCGGAGCAGTGGATTGAAAAGTTTCACCAACACCCTGCGCTTTCGCTCTTGGATATGTTGAAGAGTGCCTCTTGTTGGGTGAGTAATTGCTAAGCGAATCAAACCCCGGAGGCAACCAGGTTCCTATAAACTGCTGGTGGGAAAAGTTTTACAACGATGTGTAGATGATTATTGACGCCGATCATTTACTGGCTGTCGGGCTAATGGAGCATTAAAAAGCAATTCGAAAGATATATTTAGCCTAGGCATGCCAGTTTCTCGCCCTTTCCCGGGAGTGTAAGTATGCTCGGGTTTTTATTATTTTGAATGATGTTGGGAATGCTTTTCGATGATTTTATTTCGCCAAGAAGCAACTTCGAAATGATGCATTAAATCGTTGAATTTGTTCAATCGATTATGTTTCTTTCTCTTTGAAGCACAGTTGCAGTGTTCTTAAAAGTTATGCACAAACGCTTTTTTGTGATAGATTTCCTGAACTAGTCTGTAAGGGTAAACGATACTCGGTTTGAAATAGCTTCCATCCAATAGCACACAATTATCCATTGTAATGGAGCAGTAAAGTGACGGTTTGGGTGTGCCTCGTTGTTCAGACGAAGTTTTGTCGCTTTGCAAGTTTGCTAATCCTTCTTCCACCAAAGAACCGACTCCACACTGGCGTACCATTGCTGTGTTGGCGTTGCATGCAAAGCACGGGCGCAAACAAAGTTGTTCGAATCCGGGAAGACGTAGAAAGGCCGTCGGCAACGTAGGTCGTTAATTAAACAGTTCTATGGTCGCGTAAGGCAGCCAGTTTGATTTGCTGTGGCTTCCAACGTTACAAATTTCGGTCGCAGACCTTCGGATGCCAACTTCGCAACTGAAGTCTTTTGATGTGGATGGAAGATCCTGCAGCCGAACGAAGTGTTCGTGAGTGCTGATGGACGTAAGCTTACGTCCGTGGAAGTTTGTTTGGCAAATTTAATTGTGCTACAGATGGGAGCTATTTCAAACCGAGTATCGTTTACCCTTACAGACTAGTTCAGGAAATCTATCACAAAAAAGCGTTTGTGCATAACTTTTAAGAACACTGCAACTGTGCTTCAAAGAGAAAGAAACATAATCGATTGAACAAATTCAACGATTTAATGCATCATTTCGAAGTTGCTTCTTGGCGAAATAAAATCATCGAAAAGCATTCCCAACATCATTCAAAATAATAAAAAACCGAACATACTTACACACCCGGGAAAGGGCGAGAAACTGGCATGCCTAGGCTAAATATATCTTTCGAATTGCTTTTTAATGCTCCATTAGCCCGACAGCCAGTAAATGATCGGCGTCAATAATCATCTACACATCGTTGTAAAACTTTTCCCACCAGCAGTTTATAGGAACCTGGTTGCCTCCGGGGCTTGATTCTCTTACCAATTACTCACCCAACAAGAGGCACCCTTCAACATATCCGAGAGCGAAAGCGCAGGGTGTTGGTGAAACTTTTCAATCCACTGCTCCGAACTCCGCTTCCTAGAGGCATTTTGGCGAATTACTTGAAAAATTCGGAGGAATTTCGTTCATTAGAGGCGTGACATGGCTTTGATCTTTCAATGACTGTAAGAGCCAGGAAATAAATTATTCTTCTTGATACACAACCCTCCTGATTCCGGAGTTGAAGTAGATTAAATTGAACAGCTGCAGGTGTGAGTACCTTTAAATGTTAATAACACGTGTTGTACTTATGCATTGACTGCAAAAAGCGTTTACAAGTTTAACAGTATTTGTGATGCTGGAAAGGAAATCACTGTTTTGTTTTGAAAATAAAAGAAAAAAAAAGCTTCAAATAACAACTACCAGTAAGCGATTGACAACTGGGCATAAGTTTATTGAAATCTCCGCAAAAACCACTCCGGTGCCGAACCGTGACTTTTAAGTCTTTCAATAGCTTTGAAAGTGACCATGGTCCGACTCCACCACTCGCTAATCGGATTACTTCCCGGGGCAAGAGGATTGTAAAATCACTCTCTTAGTTTCTTCAAGTGCTTCGGTGCCAGTGTGAACTGGCTTTCCTTCCATTCCAACAATGTCATTGATGTTAAGGATGTGTTCAACTGAAGAATGCACTTGGTGGATTGAGGAAAAAAAACGGATTGTAACCAGCTGAGTGGACCATCGCTTCAACATCGCCGAGCTTAAACTGTCACCGTTTATAATCCGTTTATAACAAGCGAAAGGATTTCGGAATGCGAATTCAGTTGAAGCTAATGCGATCTCTGAAGCGGAGCA
>KZ062514.1:121597-141898 GCA_002091835.1 Anopheles maculatus | reverse complement strand
CACGCACGCTGGCACACATGCAGGCTGGGTATTTTAAAATGACATACTATTCAGTGCTGTAAAGAATGATAAAAAAAATTATGATAAAATAAAAAACTCTTCCGACACTAGAACGAGCGGTGAGGTCATTTTGACTGGTATATTGGGTAAACTAACTCAAACCGATCCCTATAGAGCTGGGTTTAACAAGTGATCAGGAAGTGCCTTATGATCTCCACGAAAGCCGGTACCGTGGCACTTTCCTTATCCCTGGTCGTTTTAGTGCTATTCGGTCCAAAGAGGAAACACACGCGGCAGCCCTGTCTGTACGTCACAGCCTACTCTACTCTGCCTTCTGGCTTCTCTGACGACGCAACAATCAGCTTCAGCGGATTAACTTCGCTCGAGACAAACACGTAAACAAACGCAATCAACGCACTGCACTGAACTGCTCGGAGGGTGAGTGACAACACACACACCCTCTCTTGCTCGGACACCGCCAGGGGTTAGTTGTCACTTTAGCGGGGTTGGGGTGTACTTTAGCGGCGAAGGAATGCGATTACGATCATTTATTCTGCGACGTTTCGGTGCCTTCCTGGTACTGGTGCCGCCTGCCTGTGTGATCTATTCTTGAGCAGTTGATAGTGGTGTGTGATAATAATGAGCGTACTTCACTTCACAGTCTCACCCTATTTGGGTGGTTAAAAGCAGCATCGGATTAGCACCTCTCGATCGCCCGTTTAGCATCGGCTACAGCAACCACACAAAACCACTTTCTTCACTCAGCAGCACTGCACAGGTCTGCCAGTTGGGACCGGGCGGCCGATGTAGCAATGATTTCGGGGGTTGAACTTTCGTCCAATGCGGGAAAGCCTCGCCGAGAAAATAAACACGCATGCAACCAGTGAATGCGAGCGTGTTTGTGTATACACACACACACACGGGGTGTGTGTTTGTGTTTTCTCACCAACCCCTTCAAGGGACAATATTTTACATCACTCTTGAACCAGAAAACGTGTGCTGCCTGTGGCTACCATTGCAGAATAGGGCTGATAAGCGGGCAAGCGTACGACACATTCGGAAAAACAAATATTCACTGGACACACTCTGGAAATGCTTTTGCAAAACAACACCACACATACACACACACACACACACTCACGAGACGGGATCGAGATGAATCAGAAAACCGTAAGCTCGACTTTTCGCGTGCGAAGATGAGAAACGGACACAAATAACACACCTTTTTATATGCTAAAACGAACTTGGGCAGACTGTTCTGGACACGGCCGGAATGTATGTACGCGACCGAAAACCGAGCCAGCTTACGCGAAACGAGGGGTTTCTGGAGTGCCGAGCAAACCTTTTCGCTAGCGTTCTGTCGTATAATCCGTCCCGCAACTGGAAAGGCGAAAAAAAAAAAAACAATGAATCAACAAGACAAAATCTGGGCGGTCCGGATGACATGATGTTTGACAGTTTGTAAAACATTTTATTGCTAAACTTTGCTCAAACAAAAGAAAAATGTTTAATATAATGGAAGTAAACGTAAAGTTTTAATATTTTTGCTGTAAATAGAAGAAATAGAATAGATGGATTGGGATCGCCGCTAGAGAAATGGTATTTACTTCGATAATTTAACAATTTGTTTGATCCAGAGCACGAAAATTATATAAAATTCGACTTTTGAGTATGTTAAAAGTTACAAAACCGTAGAAAATAGACTAAGTTTAAAAAAACAAAATGTGACACCGTCGACCACTGTGAATTGTTGTTCGAACTGCTCTTCTGCATCTACAGTGCACTACAATCGCATAGCGGCAGCGTGTGATATTTCATGCTTTAATACACGCTTGTGCATAGGTCTTATTGGAGAAAGAAAATTATTTTATTAGCAAAAGCAATAGTATTCACAGCACGCCGATAAATGCGCTTGAGCACACCGCCTTAACCTTTAATAACCGCAATCGGACGCAGTTTGATGGCTTTATTGCTTATACCTACATCGTGGCACGTTTGAACCACATCCCGGACGTCCTTGTACGAATCTGGTGCTTCCTCCTGCACCAGCTTCGGGGATGCGACACGAATGGAAATGCCTTTTTCCTCCAAATCTCGCAGCACGTCCTTGTAGTCCAAATTTCGGCGAGATTTGGCACGCGACAAGCTTCGACCAGCACCATGACAAGTCGAGCCGAATGTTTCGACCATGCCCGTTTCGGTACCGGTCAGTACAAAGCTGCACGTTCCCATCGATCCACCGACAAGGACTGGTTGCCCGGTTAGCTGATAATCGACCGGAATCAGTGGATGATGCGGTGGGAATGCACGGGTCGATCCTTTCCGGTGTACAAGCAGTTGCTTCGGCCGTTCGTTTACCATATGCTCCTCCATTTTGGCCACATTGTGCGAAACGTCGTAAATAACGTGCATGTCCAAATCATCCGGTGTGGTGTTGAACTGTTTGGCGAACGCTTGCCGCGTGAGGAACGTCATTGAGCTACGGTTTACCCAAGCAAAGTTGGCCGCAGCCGACATTGCCTTCAGATAGTTCTGACCCTCGGGACTACTGATACGTGCGCACGCTAGTTGTCGATCGTTCGTTTCGATTTTGTCACGCTTCATCGCTTTCTCCATCTCGACCAGCGCATCCGTTGCTACCTGATGGCCGAAGCCACGACTTCCCGAGTGAATCATCACACAGATCTGTCCGAGCTCTTCGATTCCCATCTTACTAGCGGCGTATTTGTCGTAAATCTCTTCCACCACCTGTATTTCGGCGTAATGATTACCGGCACCAAGTGTTCCGAGCTGTGGAAGACCACGTTTCTTTGCCCGTAAGCTAACCTTGCTCGGGTCGGCATTCAACATACGGCCGTACTCTTCGCAGTGCTCCTTGTCTTCCGCCCAAACGTATCCTTCACGCAGCGACCAATCCATACCCATTTCCAGGGCTTCTTCCAGATCATGAGCGTTCATAGGGATGATACCCTTCGATCCAACACCGACGGGAATGTGATCGAAAAGACTTTGTGCAAGCTGTTCCTTTACCGGCTGTACATCCTTTTCGAACAGATTGGTACGCAGCAGACGGACGCCACAGTTGATATCGAATCCGACACCACCGGGCGATACAATCGACGTCGGATCGCTCATATCGAATGCGGCCATATTGCCGATGGCAAATCCATACCCGGAATGAATGTCCGGCAGACCAACGGAGCTGAAAGAATCCAACAAGTAAGTTTACTGACTCCTACAGCACCTTTCCGAGCTAATGTATGCAGTACCGTCCAACGATGCCTGGCAGTGCGGCCACGTTCGCTATCTGCTTGACACCGGGAAGAAATCCTCCGGTCATTCCGGGCCGGCAAGCATTGCGTAGCTCGTCGAACATCAGCTTTTCCAGCCGACTGTTGGCGTAGAATACGCCCTCCACGTTCATGTTGGATTGGAAGCCTTTTTTAATCAGGAAACTGTTCGGCGAAAGCCGCTCAATGTACTTCATCTCTTCGTTATACTCTCGCACGACCATTGTGGAAGATTTAAAACGTATTTTACACTTTAAAAATGAGAAAATTTATGTTCTTTTCACTGATTCATGCAAAACGCAGAGGCATGAACAAAAATGATGCAAATGTTTGACAATTTACAACAAGCCGGATTTGACAGCCGGCTTTGGGATGTGTCAAATAAAAGGAAAATAAAAACATTCGTACGCTCATGGCTGGTTGCGTGGAGGCAAATTTGAATTTTTAACGATCTTCGAGTTTTTGTCGCTAAATTACATCATGCGAAAACTTTGTTCTTTTTTCTTTGTTCTGAAAACATTTCCGTAAGTAATTCTATTGCAGTAGAATTCGTCTTCTAGAAGAAAAAAAATGAAAACACTGGGCACAGTAGGCGGTAGTCCCGAGAAGTAACGTCCCACATCGTCGTCCGCTCCCCACACGCGCACTGTACCGAAAAATTGTCGCAAGTAAACAAGTGCGCGGTTGCGGCGCTAGTCCTTGGACGGTTCACCAAAAATTCACCCGGACCATGTAGGCGAGTACAAAATGGGGCCAGCCAGCTTCGATCGACATATGCGTCCGCTGCTGACCACCCCACAATCAACTGCGAACCGAGTCCGCTTAATGCACTCATTATTCATTGTCTTTGCGGCTAATGTGTTTCTATTGTACAAAGCCTTAATTTTCACCCAAATTCGGTTGTTCGGTTCTGCGGCGGGGGTTTTATTGTTACGAAGAGGAGTGGTCGTTTAAAGGGAAAAATGAGATATGATCGTTCATACCGGGTGGGTTCTCTTTAGTACGGTGTACATTTTGTTGGCCACCTTCGCAACCTGAAGCGAGACAATCGTTGCAAGATTGATCGAACATTCTCTGTGCAGATACGCATACGCGCGGGTTCCATCGACACTGAAAGGGACTGTCGTAGATGTGTGGCCCGTCACCACCGAACATATGGCCACTGCCGTCAGCACCAGGTAGGAAGCAGCTTTCGTTCGTAGTTCCTTTCGTGTGCATATTTAAAATCTTGCCTTTGTAACCCTTGTAGCCCTGAGACTAGTCCTCTCCGGCGGCGGACACGGCGTTGTGTTGTGTTTGTGGCGCGTTAGCTTAAGCCGCTGCGAGGTCTCGTTCATACCTCCGCGAATCCCCGTTGGCAGGCCTGCGCATATCCGATGGAAGCCCAGGTGGGAGTCCAGCGTGGGCAGATGAGAATCGACAGATTAGCTGTTGGCCCCGCTCTAATGCGCACACGATTGAGTCTATGTGTGTTCCAGTCTAGCATACACCTCCGGCAAACAGCCCAGTGTACGCTGTCGAGTTGTTGAGCTGTAGAGACATTTTAATACTGAACCGCAAAACACTACCGTCGAACGTTTTGTTCGCTATCGCCAAAAGAAACGGGAAGAAGTGCGCGTTAGAACCAGTGCAACGAACCTATCCTTAACCGTGTGGTCCAGTACTTCCCAAACGATCGAAGACGGCAGCAAGCGTCCCGAGCTGACTCATAGAAGAACTCTCGCATTTCGTTGGACCCTTGTCGGGCGGCATCGCGCGCTGTGGGATTTATTTTCCCAAACCGCTTCCAACGCGCGTTTGGACGGACATCACATACGACTGGACACAGTATACCGCACGTTTATGGCAGTGCAGCACTGCTGGGGGGAATCGGAATTCGTGACGGGCGGACCAAATTTCCAAAAAATGGCAAAAACCACATTCGTCCAACTGGAGCCGAAGCCCGGTTTCTCCCAGTTCTCCCTGTGACCGTGACTGTGTTGGCCGCCCGAAACGGTGGCGAAGATGATGATGGGTACCGGGCAGGTTGGTGTGGAGTGAATTCGCGCAAGTTTTCGCGAATCGAGCAAGACGAACTGCACCAGTTTTCGGACAACTGCTGAACAGTTACGATCGATCGTTAATGAATTCCCGTCTGCGTTGCACGGTGAGCTTAGTGTATGTGAATGTGTGTGTGCGCGCGCGCGTGTGTATGGTGTGTGAGTATCTTAACGAACCGTGCGTTGCTTGAAGTGTTTTTGTGAAGTATTTTTTTACGATCATGTGATCATCCGGCTATCGGGATTATGGTAGCTCTGACGAACGATCACAGCGAAAGTAAAACATAAAAATACGAAATTTTAGAACCCAATTAGTCCCAAGCTGTCCGTTCTTTGGTAAGCGCTATGTGTGGTCACCGGCCAAGGTGTCGCCGTAGTGTGTGAAGACAGCCTGTTAGTCCTAACACCCAGCCGTTACGTGCGCTACTGTGATTTTGATACAGAAATCATTAGCATACCGGATTGTATCGGAGCAAAGGAACAAGTTAAGACCGATTGACGCTGAAGTGTCACGGGAGTAAGCCACGGGATCGGAACCCAAAGCCAATAAAAAGCACTAATTTCCTGAACGCCTGATTAGCGGAGTGCCCGGAGAGCTTTTACGATCGTCTCGGCCGGATCGGAGTTGCAGTCACGAGTCACGAGGATCGCAGGGCGTAGGTAAGTCCAACCGAACGATTTGCATAAGCTCAGAAATTCACTGGCGCGATAAAGAGGGTGCTTATCTTGCTGGCTTCTGTCAGATGAGGCATGAGGCCAAGGCTCGAAAGCCGATAGCCGCGAGGGCAACGGCACTTCACACAGGTGGTGACAACACCCCTATTCTGCTGAGACAGTATGTCTCACGCCTGCCTTGCCAAGATCGAACCCCAATATCGCTTCCCAATCACAGTGGAGAAGGCCGTGTTTGGTCGGGTTGGTGTAAAAGTTGCATAAATTTTGACACCCACCCAGACAAGAGTCGGACGGCCCTCTGCATGCTGTCACGCAAATGTACGTCGCGCACGATGTATCATATCGCGGTTGACTGCGTTGTGCGACCCGTGATCGTGATCGTATGCTCTAGGGGGCACAGCCTGCGTGTGTGTGTGTATGTACGTATTCTATCTTCTAGAGCTAGCCCGTCCCTGTGCCAGCGAAGGTGTAGGACATTTCGCCCCGGCAGCAAGCACCTGGGATGATCGAAGGCATACCCATGCACATGCACGGACTGCTATCGCTAGATCTTCCAATACCCAATACCATCATCATCAAGTGTTCCTTACTCTTTACCGAACCGTACCTGCTCAGCTCCATATTTGGACCAGCACAGCTTTGGAAGCGTCTTTTGGATGTTACTTTTTGTGTGTTTTATTTTGTCCCGTTTTGGGGGAGCTGCGTAGTACGCAGCCGCCCAAATACACAGACACCGAGTCTCGCTGGTTGTAGAATGTCTGTCTGTCAGCCGCCCGTGTGTGGTGTGGTTGCGGTCCACCATCACCACCGGTAGACCTTCGCCAGTCCCACTCGCATTGCGGGGTTGCGTATGGAACTTTGCTGTTCACTTTGCGCAGTTTTTGTTTTCGTTTTTGCTTTTGCTCCTTCTTGGCAAGTTTTGGACACTTCTGGTCCACTAGCTCGGTAGCAGCAGCAGCAGCACCACTCCTCCAGTGGGCATGTTTTTGGACAACCACGCTTCTCAGCAACCGACCTGGAGGGTGTGGTTGTCCAAAAAGCTTTTTTACGATGTCAGGGTTAAGGGAGATCGTGCTGTCGCTACTGGATGTTTAGTGCGATTTTATATCGATTCCCCGGGAGTTGAAGTTGAGGTCCGTTTGCAAAATCGGACGGCTATCCAAAATTAGACGAACCTAACCTTGAGCGAACTACGGGGGCGACGCAGCACACGTGTAAACAGGTTGTTTTGGCCCGTCAAACCACCGGCAAAGTCCCGAATTGCTTTATGACTTTATGAAGGACAGATGGAAGAAATTTGATCACCCGAAAAAGGTGTTTATGGGTATGCAAACGTTATTGATGTGAGGAGAACTCCAAAATGAAGCATCAAAACAATAGCATTCACTGTATGTGATGTATTCCCTGTTTTGGGATGTTACAGTTGCTCAATAAATACTTTTAAAATAGGATTACTAACCTCGTATCGTAAGACGCGACATTATTAGTGAGTGTAGTTTGTCTATTCTAATCACTCCTTTTGGTTGTTGTTGCCCACTCTTGGAAAAAAGCCGATGGATTAGCTACCATTTCCATCCGATCATCCGTAGTAAGGGGGACGTGTTTAATGACACTTGCCATATTGGGAATTCTGGTAGACTATCTGGTGTCCACAAGCTAGGTAGCTAATGTAGCAGAAGAAGCCCATTTCAAGCGCTCTTAAGCAGTCTCCAACGACTCAACACACCGCTAAGTATGGGATTAAGGGTCATAATTCGGACTTTCCTGTAGTTGACGCATCTCGCCGCTTCTGTCCTTAGCGGTGGGACGTGACGACCGGTGATAAATCAGATAAGCGGCGTTTGCATATCGAGCCTGAATTGCGAAACTTCACTGCACACTGTAGTGATGCGTTGACAGAGATTTAAGAGAATTCAAACGTTGCTCACCAATAGTTGCATGAGATCGATTGAGATATATTAAGGGAGCACCCGGTTAATAAGTTGGTGTGGTAAGTTCTAGCCAAGACCAGGAGGGTGGTTATAAAAGAAAAATGGTGAATCGTTTGACAGCTGCTGAATGCTCGCTACCGTTGGTTTGTGGGCAAACAGCCAGCACCACTGCCCTAGCACACGCCATAAGCGGACCAGACAACAATCCTTCCAGCCTCCGGTTCATACCTTTCATGGGATGATGTTTGTGTGTGGCTGGAATGGCCAACCGTCAGTAGCGAAAAGAAAGAGGTTACACACATCCGGAGGAGGATGCAGCAGGCCACGGCCACACGGTCGCTGTGCCCTGTGCGAGTAGGCGTAATGATGTCGTCTGCAGTCGTCTGTCGCGCGCAACTGGCCGGTGGCCCCATTTTCGTGGGCACTGTTCAGTGGTGAACGTTCGAATGTACCGTTAAAAAAGGAAGGAAAAGAAGCAGTTTTTCCCCAGTTCCTGGAGGGACAATTCGACTGAAAAACGAGAGAGAGAGAGAGAGAGAGGCGCTGGTAACTAGCGCGCGTACTTCATTATCATGACATTATGGAGCGCATCGGGGTTGTGGCCGAAAAACAGTTCACCTGTCAAAAGACTCCAAAGCACTGCGGAGTCTGTGTGTGTGGTACGGTGGTTGGTTTTAAGTGAAATTTTGTTTTGCACAAGCAAAAGGAACGGTGCAATGTTTCAAGGACAAGATATGAGTACAAGAATTAAAGCCATTCAATAAGCAAACGATGTAAAGCAAGAGAGAAGAGAGAAACAGTAGCAGAGCACATATCATAACATTTTGCTTCATGATGTTATCCCGTCCACAAGATCTTGAAAACTCAATGCCATGAAGCAAGATCATCAAGCAAATAATGATTGAAAACAATAAACTACTTTTTCCAAAGGAGTATGAATATGTAGTCTACTAAATTACTACTAAATTGAAGTAAAATAAAGCGAACAAAAGATATTATTTGCCTGATCTTTTGCAACCAGAGCTTCCTCATAATGAAGCAATAAAATGGCAGAAGAAATCAATTTCCAATTCCGCAACTCCGTACACACTGTCAAGGTGTTTGGAACCTCCCGACTCCTGCCAAGTACGTATGTGCTTCTGGTTTGAAACCTACCGATTTGCCTTCAGATTGCCAACAAGTTGCCAGTACACCGTACCGAGCCGATTCCGCGAATGCGAAGGTCACACCACAGACGGGTGTGTAATGAGTGTTAAATTGAAATTGAATTTTTGACATTTTAATACAGCAAAAATAAAGCGCTAAAAAGGTGACATGTACTCTCGCGATGGTGGCACTGTTCGGGGCTGGGGTAAATGGTAGCAATGTTAATTACCCTTTCTCGTCTGGCATTCCCGTCTGTCACACGCGTTTGCGAGGAAGGATTAAATGAAGCGAATAATACAGGCCAGTACAGATGGTGGAGTTCGCATTTTAATGGAGTCGTGTATGAAAGTGGGTCGTAAAAATGGGAATTAAAGGTAATGTGTGTGGATTGAAAATGTGGAGGCCTCCCTTCGGGTTTGGCGAGTATGTGTGTATTGGGATTTATGTTTCTTGTTTCTTTCTGTGTGTGTTTGTGTCTGTGTCCTTTTTTAATCTACTTTAATATTTATTGTTCAATGTAGAACACATGCTTAAATACTCTTGTTTTCTCGCTTTTCTGTTGTGCTCATGTAGGAAGCAAGATAAGTTTAATGAATTGCGCGCTCTGCATGAATAATGAAGTGGTGAGAAGACATTTTATACGTTCCTTCTTAGTTTTATAGTTCCACACGTTGTACCTACTACTACTAAATCCAGGATTAATGTCATTCAATCGTTTATCAACTCATAAAAGTTCTTTTTCACGTTGAAAAAATGATCTCGATGCTCTGGTATTATACGAGTCTCGAACTCACGACGCTTATATTATCAGATACTACTGCGTAGCTTATCCCACACGGTTATTAATCCAGCCAACTAGATACGTGTTAATAGGTCATACTGTTCTACACAAGCACGATATACTGAGACATTTCTATTGCTATAAGAGTTCCGCACAACGACAAAATGTTCGGTTGCTCAATTAAAATGTTCATTTTTTGTTTGTTCGCGACAGAAAAATAAAACAAGCAAAAAAAAAAATAGAAAAAGCACATAATTCTGCACGTGCTGCCATACTTTTTGTGTCCAGCGCGTAGGGTAAACGCCTTCGCGCCGGTCGCCCCGGAATCCAATTCGTTAGCATTGAATGGAGTTTTCCGCCGATACATATTGGTCGCCATTTGTCGCTTTCGTTGTGGCACGGCACGGTGGGGTTTTTTTCTGCTGTTTCTCGTAACCAGATTGTCAACAGCAATAAAGGGCCAAAATGCGAATGCGCTTACAGCATACGTACCCGTGTTGTCCCTTCGTGCAGAACAAAGTTACGAATGGTTGAGTTTTGGTAGCGGTCAAGAAAAAGAAATGAAAAACATTTTCACCAAACCCGCAATCATGATAACGGAACAAAGTGAAGGGACCACAAAAAGGCCCCAGACCGGGAGCAACCATTTATCGATTGCATAACAATCCGGCGGCTGGAAGATTGATGACCGATCGCGTGGTGGTCAGTGCCTGCGAAAAGGGTCTAAGGTAACAAGGTAAAGAGTAGGCAAAAAAATGGACACCCAACAGTGTATGTGTGTGCTCTGCATTACGGAACGAAGACAGCGAACTGGGTCATTCACGCTGGTGTTCCTTCCGAAGCGAGCGAGATAGTTCGGTGACGCTTCGTTTTAAAGCATCTCTCAAATATTGCCCCAAGCTCGATCGACGCTTCACGAAAATGACGACGGGAAATGGTGCGTGAAAAATGACCGCAGCGCAGTTTTCCTTTTCACCGTGTGGCGTTGGGATCGTTTCCACTGCGGTGCCGTAATGGCGATCGCTTCACCGCGATAGTCACTGATTGATGGGTCAGTTAAGCACGGCTCGCAAGCGATCACCGAGAGCTCCGTTTCGGGTGGAGTGCTGCTGGTTGTAAGTGTTAAAATTTCATCGGAACAATTGATTTGATACGTGAAGCGCATCTTCTTGGTGAGGTTTTTTTTGCTGTTGCGCTGATCACACCAAGCATTACACAGCACCTGTGCAGTGAAAGTCGCGCGAAGATCGCGAAGTGGATGCATCACGTACGGAAAATTGAATCTTTATCACGTAGCACGCTTTAGCCGCACGTACTACTCGCTGTATGGTCCGGGTAATGTGGAGCATGTGCGCTGTATAACAGCGTGGAGAGTGTGTGCTAATGCATCAAACGGCTAAGACGACTAAAACCCACACTTAGTCGTAGCGCTTGAGGTGATGGATCATCGAAGTGGCTTTTCACAAACCACAAAGTGGGTGCAATGAAAACTCTTACTCGCCCCCCCATCCCTCAAGAGCATAAACGATCGGCCAGTTGCGAGGCCAATGAAAAGCGAAAAGTGGCCGCAGTAGCGCACTTGTAGCGATGAAAAGCGAGAAGAAATTTCCAACTAAAAGAAAACTATCTTGGCATTAGGATCGTATGAAGCAGAAGCAAGAAAATGGAAGGAAGAAAATGAGACAAGAAAAGAAGCAAATGGAAAGAGTAATAGCATGTAACACACAACTAAATGAAAATCAAAACCGGGGTAAAAGGAAAATGGAAAGAAAACGATAGATAAAAGAAGGCAAAACAATTGAACCACAACAGCAGGGTACAACAAAGCGCAACCATCATGTGTGCCAACAGAAGTGTTCGAATAAATCCGATTGTTGTCCAGTTATGTTACTCAGTAGAGTGAGGCAAACAATTTAAGAAAAAAAACGGAAAGAAAACATTGTAAAATAATTGGGAAGTGAAAAAGCATCAACGTTGAAAGGGTGAAAAATAGATAACTGTTTGGCGGCACGAGCACACAAAACAAAAACATGCGTAAACATGTATATAAATAGATGAAAACAAAGAAAAAAAACAAACAATAATAATGAAACAATATGAAAACATGACACAGAAACATGATGAGTAAACGAAACAACAAAAAGCAAAACAAAAAAATGCATTTGAGCAATCGGTGTTTTCCCGATTAAAGACGATTAAAGGGAAACAAAACACACAGATACACATTATGCAACTCGTTAGGAGATCGATCAAATCGGTGCACTCGGTGTTGTTTCTCGTCTTTCTTTATCTCTACCATTGTTTTTCCCTTTTTATTTGTTGTAATTCGTGATGTATAACATCAATCACGATCGGGGTAGCAACAAAAAAAGAAACAAAAGCATCAGTTCATTATCCTCTCAAATGGGGAGAAATACAAAAAAGGCTAAAACTAATGAGTTATAAGTGATAGAGAGAGAGAGAGAGAGTGAAAAAAAACCCAGTAAACAAAAGGGTAAAAACGTATATAAAAAAAAGACTTGTTGTTAAATATTGTCGATTGAACGTGGTGTGGATAGGGTTAAAGCAAAACAAAAAAAAACACACAACGCATAACTTTTTAATAAATACCATTGCGTTTTTAATGCAAATTCCGCATGTTTTGTTTTTGTACGAAAGTAGCTACAAAAGAAGATAAAAAAAACGAACCTAAATACCTTCTCCTTTTAAAAAAGGGAAAAACAAAACAAGCAAACAAACGCATTTAACCGATAGAAGACATTCATTTGTGGCGCTTGTTTTTTTTTCTTCTTCTCTGCCTTCGGATTGCAGGAAACTATTCATGCAAATGTCAGTTCTGTCATGTAAGCGATAGGAAGGAAGCAGGAAATTTGCATACCACCGACAGCAGTACGCAGAGAAAGAAGGAAAAAATGTGTGCAGAACGCACATTATTCGAAAGTTTGCTTCCGGTTTTTTTTTGGTTTTTGCTTTCTTGAAAATGAAACACAGTCCAATCAATGATGAAGCAATTTATGCATGACATCTGTCAGGAAGGAAGAAAAAAGGGCAAACGCTTCATACCGCGTGCATGCCCGAAGGCACCCCGGTACGGTAAACAAAACATTCCCGGCTTGCTACACTTTCGATATTCAAATTGGCAGCTCACATTTCACTTGTGGCAGTAAATTATGCGCACGGTTGAGTGTCCCGGGTGTCGACATTAGTGTCGGACAGTTCCGCGGGCAGTAGTTGTGTTTGCTTGATGGGCACAAGTGAGTGTCCATCACTATCGCTCATCAGCTCGGCATGATCTGTGCCGAAAACCCGAATCACTATCACAAATAGCTCCGGGGAGTTTGGTTAGATAAACAGTACAAAAACGTGGCGCGGGCTGTCAAATCAGTTGTTAGTGTGTGTTTTGGTTTTCTAATTTTTTAGCTCCTTCACGCCAGTTTTGCTTGATTAACGCTTTTACGCCCTGGGGATGGTTCTGTTCCGGTTTCCTTATGCGGACCCGTCAAAGTACGGTGGACGAACTCCGTTGCAAATAGTCTAGCGTTTGCTTTTTTTTGCTGTCAACAAGAAGACATGTTTTTGTTCGTTTCCATACTTTGTACAACAATCGTTGCGTTATTTCTGTTCTGTTGTTGCTCAAACTCAAGCGTTACTAATAATGATGAACCGCAAATCATGCTAACGGTTGCGTCACGCCGTTACTGCTCGGCATTACCAACAGATCAAACCGTTTGTTCGCTTCAACCGTCGGCAATCTCGCAGTGGTGTGGTGGTTTCCGGTGCGCAGAAATATTATGCCCATGTAGGGGGAAAAGTTATGCCCTCGGTAGTACGCGCTTGGTTTCAGAAAACCACCCGGAAGCTCTACCCGCTCCGGGAAACGGTCGAAAGGGTCGCTCAGCTCGGCGTTTTCAAGTTCAAGTTCAATCACGACAGCACGTTATTGTCACTGGACCAGTGGAAGAGCGATAAAATACCACCAGACGTCGGAGACGGCGTCGAATGCAGATAGAGTGTGTTAACTTGCGTCGGAGATCTGTTTTTTTGTTTTGCATTCAGTTGAATATGAATATGTACCTGAATGAACACGAAACACACATTAACCGTGATGTGGTTATGCAGATATTGGCGATCCATGTTTGGATCGCTTACAATGGATTCGCACGAGGACGCTGTCTGTGATTTCTTGCAATTCTGTGCACCACAATATAAGTTTTGCTATAATATAAAAGATTATTATCATATTTCATACATTTTGGTAAGAACATTCAATTGAAGGATTATGTTAAATGTAAGTATATCCAAGTGACAGCTGTCAAATGCATAATATTAGTACATTATTTATTGACAGCTGTCAAATGCATATTATTAGTACAATATTTATTGATAGCTGCCATTTCGTTATAAGTATATAAGATTTAAAAACTTGGCAGCCCGGTGGTAGATGCGACAGCGGCGCCGGTCTTCACACGGCAGGACCGAGGTTCAAGTCTCATGCAAATTCATCATCATTCAATTCATCATCAATCATTCAATCATTCAAGTCCAAAAATAGCAGGAATAACCTAAGAGGTCGTTAGGCTAAGAAAGAAGAAGATTAACAAAATTGAAAGTCTTGCGATAATTATGATTAATAAACACAACAAACAAAACCTGGCTGCAACGCATACTAAGTACATCCATTTGACAGCTGTCAAGAATAAATTGACAGAAACGTGACATCTGTCACTTTACACTTAGTTCTATTACCATTGCCCGAAGAAAATAATTGGAAATTTCATCGTAAAGAGGCTAGGAGTCAGCTAATTCGATAACTTCAACTTATTTTACCTAAATTAAACCTAAAACTTTTTGACAGCTCTGACCCTATACCAGCCGCTCAATTAATTTCACGTTGTCTTCATTTGAAAAGTAGAAACACTGTGAAATGCTGTAAAAAATTTAGAAGTATTTAGAAGAGTGTTAGTTCATTGAAATGTGACAGCCATCTTGCTTTACTTAGAATGCAATAGAAATAGTTACGTATATAAAGATATCAAAATAACCTACCAACAGACAAGGAACCGTAAACCGTAAAATGCAGCAATTCCAATTACGTGCTCAAATGTCAAAACAAGAAAACAGTTGCAGCAGCTCCGGAAGTTCTGTGGTCTGTTATTGTCCAATAAATGTGATTACTTCCGCATTGCCAGGCACAGGCTAATGCTGCAAAAACAGAAACTTTGAGCTTTGTGCTCGAATTTACCGTGTAATTCTAGTGCAGATATACACACGGCCCGATCAACGCGAGATCTGACCATCTAGCCGGTAGGTAGTCGAAACAACTAACCAATTCCCATAAATTTGAAACAAAATGGTCAAGATCAAAATCATAATTAAACCTAAAACTTTTTGACAGCTCTGACCCTATACCAGCCGCTCAATTAATTTCACGTTGTCTTCATTTGAAAAGTAGAAACACTGTGAAATGCTGTAAAAAATTTTGAAGTAATAAGAAGAGTGTTAGTTCATTGAAATGTGACAGCCATCTTGTTTTACTTAGAATACAATAGAAATAGTTACGTATATAAAGATATCAAAATAACCTACCAACAGACAAGGAACCGTAAACCGTAAAATGCAGCAATTCCAATTACGTGCTCAAATGTCAAAACAAGAAAACAGTTGCAGCAGCTCCGGAAGTTCTGTGGTCTGTTATTGTCCAATAAATGTGATTACTTCCGCATTGCCAGGCACAGGCTAATGCTGCAAAAACAGAAACTTTGAGCTTTGTGCTCGAATTTACCGTGTAATTCTAGTGCAGATATACACACGGCCCGATCAACGCGAGATCTGACCATCTAGCCGGTAGGTAGTCGAAACAACTAACCAATTACCATAAATTTGAAACAAAATGGTCAAGATCAAAATCATGCCGCCATGGCGCGTCATTTTTAAGCATCCTTCTGTAAAACGGCTCTATAGATCTTGCGACAGTTACAGCCCGAGTCTAGACTAAGAACTCTGACAACAAACAAAAAGTCCTGCGGATATCTTGTCCACCCTCGGACCAAGCCGTGAGCGACCGTAGCGACTGTGAAATTCCTTCATACTGTTTTACAAATCGTATGGAAAAATAGGGAAATAAAAGCACACGCTCACATTCATCGGGTGGCCAGTGTGGACAGCGACGGCCACCATCGTCATCGAACGCGCCGGAATGATAATCAGCGATGGTGATCGTGCATAACGATCAATTTCGAGGTTTTTAATGACCTAACGTTTGCCTTTTTTGGCGCGCGCTTACAGTTTGATTAATAAGGCGGCGTGCAAACACACGGAGCACCGTGTTCGTGCGTGGTTCCGTCCGAAGGCGCACCAGCTTGATAGTGTGTGCCCCCGTGCGAGATACAGTACTACGATCCTTGTGGTACAGTTCTTCACCGCTCGACTCGAAGATAAACATGCAATTGCTGGCTCGTAAATCAATACATGTAAAGCACATCGGTAGTACAACGACATTCGGTGGTGGGAAAACCTGGCCAACAATGAGCGCCTTTCTGTGAATCAGTACAGCACCCGGGCACTACTACGACGACTGCTACGCACGCGCACACACAGTCCTTCGCGACGACTATTGGACCCTTGTTTATCTTCTCCCGGAAGAAGTGGTCCGAGTTTTGCATGTGCTGCGGTCATTGTTGGCCGGTGCGTTTCAGGGTTAAAGTACGGTTATGGTAAAAGCAAAACAATCGCCCAACAATCCCTGCGTGGCGGAACCATGACGCGCAAAAGATTCTCGTGCGGTTTGTTTTTGTTAGTTAGTGCCCGATTTGGAAATGGTACTTGTGGACATCATGATTTAGATGTTGCGGAGGATGCGATAGGACGCTGTCCGGCAGTGGCTGTCCAGGTGTAGCCGGCGGTATCTACAGATGGTTCGCCGATCGATCAGCGTTGCCGGAAGATTTCTTTTGACGTAGGAAAAGGGCAAACAGTTCTGTGTGTTGATCGTTGCCAGAACGTTCTGAGCGTACTTCAAATTTTCGTGATGGAATTGTATCTTTGCTTCATATAATTATTACTTACGATTAAGAAAGATAATTTGTGTTTTATATAACATGAAATTGTACGCTTAATAATGTGGATTCACCGTCGATTCCATCGTGTTACGTTCACAGTAATCAATTTCTCAGCTCCGAACAAACAAAAGACTTCAACGTAAGCGACGAACCTTTTGCCATCAGCACCGGATTCAACGGTTGCTTTCAAAAAAAACTTGTCGAAAACTGTCCCAAAGGCAGTGTTTTAATTTTGTTTTACCTTTCACACGCTACCAGCACAACCCAATCTCGTTGGCCGTCCTCACATGGCGATGATGAGGGGCGTACGAAATGGTTAATTACAAAACAACCTTAGTCTTAGCTATACAACACGCTCCCGCTCTCTCTCTCTCATACGCAGACCGATCGGAAGTGGGTCTCAGTAATTATGTACTACAACTGCTGGCGATGTTGTGAACTGCGCACACACACACACACGCACCCACTGTCTGCACGCGAACGAGGAAAATGCGCCCGGACAGAGAGAAAGGAAAATTTTGCGGAAATATGAAGAAAAAGTTAGACCCGCCCGGTTGAGTTGGTTCCCGTGTTGTTTGTGGTTCGTGTTGTGGTCCGTCCTGGGTATGAGGAAGCATTTTTGTGTGTGTGTGTGTGTTTGTGTGTGACTCGGGGAAGACGAAGCAGAAGGAAGCAATTGGATGGGAACAACATGTTTTGGGGTGGCATGATGCGGGAACTAATCGGGTCACCCTTTTCCCCATTTGCACAATGCAGTGTGTTGTATTGGAAAATTGGTACGTCAAGTTGGAATTTTTTTTTTCTCCTGCGACATTCGGAACCGTAGATGGTTGGCCGCGTCACTTTTCCTAGCCGGAGATGGTACCGGTACGCCTTGGGGCGAATCACGACGACGTAGCATTCTTGGAATATAGTTCATTCCGGAGCTGTTAGAAAGGAGTTACGGACCTACTACGGTTGGAAAATCGCAGCATTTCTCCGGAGTCCAGGAATTGGGCACGTAAAGCGAAATTATCTACTGGCATTTCTATAGATTCCTCGCGTATCTTAAAGTGCTTGAAGCGACCTATTTCCTGGTGGCAAGAAATAAAGTATATTAATTTATGATGTTCATAAACTATTAACAGACGTTGTCCTGTTCACAAACTTGACATACACGCGAACATTAGGTTAGAATAATTATTGCAGCGAAAACCTTAAACCAACTATCCTTTTGCATTTGTTTTGCACTTTGATTTCTGCTCGCTGTGTGCTCTTGACCAGTGTCTTTGAAGCGGTCCAACGCTGGTCCAGAATACCCCAATGGTATCTTGCACCATGTGGCCTCCGTCGGCCGTATGTCAATTAGTTGGAGAGCAAAAGGTTATTTATTGAGCGATAAAGTTAAACAGACTATTGACACGTACACACAAATCTGAGGTGCTGCCAAGGGTTAGGATGACGGTGGGAGGATGTTGAATATTGTTTTACGTAATGGATGCGATAGGATTTATTGAACGGTGTTGTACTTGATCCCGCGCAAGTGTTGCGCTTCTGTTTGGCATGTTGAAGAATGGTGTAGTGTTTACTGTACTAGGTTGGAAGCTACTAAGGGCATGGGAATGTCGCCATCTTCCTTGTATGCACACTCCTAAGTTTATTAGAGATCTAAGTGGAAAGTTTTGTTTTGCTGATGAATATAATATGAGAAGTAATATTTAATTAATCTCTATAAAGTTCTTTATTCTTTCGAAGCAGGATATTAAATGCCTACATGCTACTTCAATGTACACAAGAGCCTTCAAGAGTGCTGTCAAGACTTCATTTTTATCGATACGTCATCAATAACTCATTCACCGAGTAAAACACGTTATTTTTGAATTTGACAGCTGTGATTTTTATATGCCAGATTGTATATGCTATAGGATTGAAGGATTATCCATGAAAATCCTCAGAATAATAATATCTCAACATCAGTTTTTAAATCGAATATGTTTCCCCAAAGAATTACATAACATATAATGGATCTGACGTTTAGCTTTGACATTTGACAGGTGCTGCACTTGAGATTACTGCTCTTTTTTCCATCTTATCCCCAGTAGTATTGGACTTTGTCACATTGTGTTTTTAGTCTCGATCGAAGTGTTAATTTTATGAACCCATCCCACCCTGGTAGAGAGTAGGTCCCGTGAACTATTTTGTCTTTCAAGCAGCTAACACTGCCTACCATTAGCATTGAATCGATCGTTCGCTTTACTCCCGGGTTTTTGTTTTCGCCATTTAATTCACCATGTTTCCTCCCATTCTTCCTGTTCCTCCCAATTGCCTTCCCGTTGTGGATTGTTCCAAAGGTTTGAAGAATAATCTCTCCCTGCTAGTCTCAATACCGGGCCGGAGTATATATCGATGCGTCTGTGCCATGTTTGTAACGACAAACGTTTTTGTTCCGCTAACATCCCCAATGCTCCCCATCTTCCTTGGTGATCGCAATGAATATGGATGCCGGTTCGGTACATGCTCTACCGCTGCAGGGCGATGGCGACCGTACCACACCGGAATGGCCATATTTGTTAGGTTAGGAGCATCGTGCTTGTGGTTGCGGATCGTTAGAGAGACTAGCTCTAACCATGAACATCATCATCGTTCGGTTAGACACTGGATGGGTGCAAAAAGGGCGAAGATGGTTCCCCCTTTGTCCGGGGAGCCGTTATAACAAGTTAATAAAACTGTAACGGATATTGTCGGCTTTTGGTGCGCAAGAAATGAAGTCACCAATGCCCGGGTTGGGTAGGTGGCAGCAGGGGACTCACCCCCAAGACATCGATGAATAATCGATCCGATCCGGTTGATCAGAGCTTGATCGAGCTCGGAACTGGAACGGATCGTGGTCGCTTTTTTTTGTTGTTGTATGCCTTGCTCCTCTCTGAGGTGATGAAGCTGACGGCCAAAAAAGGGGATTTACCGAAGCTATTAAGCCCGGACAGCTTCCGCGGCTACGCGCAGACCACAGCCAGCGAAGAACCAGAAGCGTAGTGTGCCGTCTGCACTCGACTCCACAGCACGATCGACGAGTTCAATTTCATGGCCATGGTGGGCCCCGATCGGCGAAGGATGATCCGCAAGCAAACGCGTCTTCGCTTTCCGCAAAAGCCTTCGGTGTGGCTTGATTTATGTAGCATTGTTCGTTCGTTCGGCCGGTCGTTTCCTCTCAGGGTTGTCTCGCTTTTATTTTAATGGGTGCATCGTCGTTCGGGTGCATCGTGTGCTGTGCAGTGTGGGTTCGAGTGTGGTTTGATTGCATCCACCCAGTCCCACTCAGCCGTAGACGGATGGATGGTGAACGAGCGCGAACGAGCTACTTTATTACCGTTTCGGATTGGATTCGTTAATCTTACATTGGGT
>KZ062514.1:22444-104744 GCA_002091835.1 Anopheles maculatus | reverse complement strand
GTGAACTTACAAACTAAAGAATCCCATCCGCGTTCCTTTTGCGGGGAATCAAATGTTTATTTTGCATTGCTTTTGTTTACAGCTCCCGTAAACTGTTTTAAAAATAGAAACCAATTCAATGTGTCTCCCGAACGGCGACACAATCGCTTCTGTAACGGGCTTCTGTCCATCTGTGGTTGCTTCACGTCACGTACGTCACCCGGTTTTGTTGAAACAATTTCATACGTGTGCAGATCTCAAAAGCTTTAATATCACCGGCTGGTATGTCTCTCTCTGTCTCTGTTTCCTAAAGGGAGAGATCCTCTCGTGTTTAATCCAAACGTTCACCATTAAACCAGCGCCATATAAGGACCGTATCAATTATGACACCTGAAGAAGCACTCGGTTCCCCACCCGTCCGAGTTGACAGACTTTCGGTGTTTCGTTGTGGAAATGTTGTTTATACGCGCGGATTGAATGCTTAAGTAGGCCTCCGACGGGCCAATCCGCTAGAAATGTCCATATCGGTAGAATAAAATTAGCACCCATGGGGATATCAAAGCACCTACTCCGGTCCGGTGACTAATGGTCGATCGATTAATCAACGAGCGCTGGATCGGCGGTGCTAAACGCTAGTCCACGAACGAAGGATACAAGCAAGTGGAATTTCTTAATGAGCCACACATTTCGCAAATCTTGCCTAGCTCGGCCAAGCTTTGCTACCTTCGAAAGTAGTGAAGATTTATGTAGACAGATGAGTGTGATTAATAAAACTCAGGAATTCTCGACGATAAGCATCTCGGGGAAGAAATAAAGGACATACTGTATTTAATTACAATAATAAAGATGAGCCCCCGCTGCAAGGCAATGTATGGATGGTGGCTTATTAGCATAAGCGAAGCTCGCTCATCATAGGATCGTCTCCCTTTCGCCGGCTGACCTAGTTCTGTGCACAAATAAATCACTCACCAAGCTTTCCTCTTTCAGTTTCATTTCGCGGCACTGCATCAAAATGGGTCAAGTTAATAAATATGACGATCGTCGGAACCATTGATTGATGATTAAAGCCGAAAGTGAAATCTCGACACGATCGAACGGCGGCGGTTACGGAGCAGATTGCACCCGGTTTTTAATGGACCGTTCCTTTCGCCGGCTGACCTAGTTCTGTGCACAAATAAATCACTCACCAAGCTTTCCTCTTTCAGTTTCATTTCGCGGCACTGCATCAAAATGGGTCAAGTTAATAAATATGACGATCGTCGGAACCATTGATTGATGATTAAAGCCGAAAGTGAAATCTCGACACGATCGAACGGCGGCGGTTACGGAGCAGATTGCACCCGGTTTTTAATGGACCGTTCGTTACAGTTTTGTTTGGGCCGATAACTGCCCTGTATCTCGCAGGCAACAACTGGCTTGAAAGATCACATAACTACGCTTTGTTTGCTTTTGTTTACTGCGCGGCTCACCAGCAAAGTATCGATGGCAGGAAATGACTAATTCTTCGCTTCGCCGGTGTGTTTGTTTGTGCCCAGCGTTTCCTCTTCTTCGTGCTCTCTGTAGGCGTGTTGTGCGTCCGTTGAGCCAGAAGAGAGTTAGTGGTTACGAAGGGTGGTTCACGTTTGTATGTTGGATGGCGGGAATTGTGTCACCATCAACATCTGGGCGCGTTTGACGTGCCGAAACGCCGTTTTCTCGAGCACCATCCATCTCATCGATCAATTTTTGTGTTTTTGGAACTCGCCGGTGGCGCTATTACCGTTCAACGCCGTCAATGCCACAGTTGTGCATGATACGTGCGCTGGGAGTGTGATATGTGAGCCGTCTAATCGGAGTTCGGAACCTATGCGGTGATTTGGCAAACTCAGCATGAACCAACAGCGGCGCTTAATGTATCAGCTTACTCGCGCTTCGATTTGTATGTGCCCTTGAACTTCGTTTAGTCAGGTTAAAAAATCTCTCAGCTCGCATGCCTGGAACGAGGTGGAGATTAGTTTTCCGTTTCTTCGCATGCTCTTTCCATCTCTGATTATTAGTGCCCATTCTTTGTGCTGGCACCACACCATATATGGAACAGTTTATCAACCGTCAATCGAGCGGTTTGATGATTTATAGATGTACCCGCCGGTTGGTTGATAAAAGCCAAACAGCATGTCTTCATTAGTCCTCTTCAGATTTGTTTCGCACAAAATGTCCGCTTACGCTTATCGTCGTCACTCCGTAGAGTCGATCGCAGTTGCATCCTGTTCGATTGCGCACAAAGCAAGACAACAGGCGCTCTCGTGACGAAGCGACGAATCGCACATAAAACAAAAGACTCTCTTGACGAAGCGACGAACCCCGTTTCTTCGCTGTTTATTCTTTCTTCTTTGCGGTGGTGCAAAGTTCAAAATGTCAGCATTTTTCATCCACTCTTGTTGGGGCAACACTTCAGGCCGGTATCCTTGACGTTTGAACCACCATACTTTTTGCGAGTTGGCAGATTTTTTGACATCGTCTGACAAGGACCGGATTGGCATTGTTGAACAAAGCAGGTTGTTATGGGATTAGCATTATCCGCCCCGTCAACAGAGCACTAGGCACGTGCTCGGGTGAGCACCATTTTTGTAAAACTACAGCCAAGAAAGTATGTGCCATTTTGGTAAAAAACATTTTACCAGTGTGTGATTTATTTTTGGAATTATCTATTAAATTAATCACGTCCCCATTCTAACGTCCCACACACCGTACGGATATAGCTTCATAATATCTAAATTTAAATTTTCCACTTTTACACACACGTACACACACACACCCGATCTACCAAAACCGGATTGGGACGATGCAAACTAGCAAGCCCCGGCATGCATCCACTTTCGATTATTATTCACACTTTCGGACACCATACTCAGGCCCGGTATGCGTCTTTCTTCTGTGTGCCCCTTTGCTTTCGGACGCCCTCAACGATTCCTCGAATATAATGCTGCACTCGTACGATCATTATCATTACCCGTGGCGAATCCGGCAGGTTTCGCGACTTGTCATGCGCTGTTACGTTCCGCTCGGGACCGCTCCGGTTGGCTGGGCTGGCAGATTTAATTGAGCTTGAAAATGATCGATGCGATGCAGTTGCGTTCGGTGCATCTACTGCACACTGAAGTTGGACGTGAAATTGGAGCTTTCTTTGGAAGGCCTTCCCCGTAAGCTTCGTGGCTACTGTCGATGAAAGGGTATCCAATCAACCTTTCTTAGAAATTGAAGCTGACGGGTTGGCGCCAGAGATTTGAAGATATGATTTTATTTTTCGTAGCATATTAAGTTACACGTTAGCGTATTAAGTAAAACAGTCTGTGTCAACCCAAGCTGACAGACATTAAGGGATTTTTTGTACGTTTATCTTGCGAGACTCGAGTTTCTGCTCTTCCGGACGTCATTCAGCAAACGTAACGTAACAACGGAAATGTAAATTTTTCTATTCACCTTCAACAAGCGATGAAACATGATGAACGACACGATCATCGACGACGAGACGATCGACCTTCATTGTTGTTGCTGTCCCTTGTCACCCACTTCTTCCTCTCATATCTCTCTCTCTCCCTGCATATCTCGCTTGTCGGAAATGTTGTACATTTAAGAAGCCCGCCCGGGCCTAATACTTTTCGGCAGTGACAATCAATGAACCTATGCGGTGATTTGGCAAACTCAGCATGAACCAACAGCGGCGCTTAATGTATCAGCTTACTCGCGCTTCGATTTGTATGTGCCCTTGAACTTCGTTTAGTCAGGTTAAAAAATCTCTCAGCTCGCATGCCTGGAACGAGGTGGAGATTAGTTTTCCGTTTCTTCGCATGCTCTTTCCATCTCTGATTATTAGCGCCCATTCTTTCTGCTGGCACCACACCATATATGGAACAGTTTATCAACCGTCAATCGAGCGGTTTGATGATTTATAGATGTACCCGTCAACGATTTTTTGGATCGCGCTCGTGCTCCGTGATTAGCCATATTTAGCAGCTTGCTCTACACCCCTTGTGGTCGTCAGGGTTTTTATCGGGTAAGACGACTTAGAGGGTCGATCGTATGAGTAGCACTTTACATTGCTTCAGCTGCTCTTACTTCGCCAAACAAGTTTCCTCAGTTATGGTTGGGATTTTGTGCCAAAGGAGCACCGTTTGAGTGCCGCGATGACTCAGACACTTTCTTGAGATGATTTAACCTGCCGAACGTTTAATTGGCAATTGAAGATGGGTGACGCGGCAACGTGACTAGTTCTTGAGTTAATCGCAAGAGAAATATCTGCCAAGGCTTTCACTTATGTTCTCGAGTAGAGTGTCTGATTGGGATTCCCTCGACAACATGGATTAAATCATCACCAACTTCTTAATTTCAGCGCACTGAAGTAAGGTGAACGTGTGATCTTGTTTCGGTCAACAATTCACAAATCTACATATATAGCGAGATACATCTGTTTCCGCTTTAGTTTTCCAAATGTCGAGCCACAAATGTCCTCGAACCAATATTAATATCGTGTTCCTTTTTGACAGTTTCAGTATCAATTAACACCTTTCGATCGTTTTGCATATGCAAATTTTGAAACGTGTTAAATATGCAACCGGCTCGTGTATCTCTGTAGCGTTATGCTAAGGATTGGCGAAAATGTCAACATTTAGCTAGCAAACGATCGCTTTTAAAGTGTTAAAGGCTTTGTTTGGGATGTTATAATTATTTTTAATTGACTTGATGAGGTATGATAGTTTAACCAAATTCAGCTAGAGGACGCCATCGTAACTAAAGAGTAAAAAGACGTAAAGTTTTTTTTAGTTAAGGAAAAATCTGTGCCAAACTGCATTTTCAAATTTTATTTTAATATCATAAAATCATGTACATTAAAAAACAAACAATAATCACCCCTAATTCTAAAAATAGAAACTATATTTTTTTTATCCTTCACTGTTGTACTACTAAGCTTGCTTGTACCCAGTTTCCTCGCATTGGTAAACATTCTTCAGCAGATCGTACGCATCCGCAATCAACTTATACTTACTGAACGCCGTGCACGATTTGAGCCGCTGAAGGCTAGCCTTTGTCTCGTATGGGACTATCTGAAGTATAAGGTCGAATTTCTCCTCCATCAGGCGGGACTGGGTGTCGAGCAGCTTGCCGAGCTAGAATAAATTGGTGGAAACAAAACGTCACGTTTCGCAAGGACAATCCTGCAACACTTACCGTATCAACGCAAGGATCGCATGCAGTCGGACACGGCAGAATGTTGGCGCATGTGTTCAGGTTCTCGAATAGGTCGGCAAAGTTGAACATCACCAGATTGGTAATGTCGGTGATGAGTCGGCTCATGGAGTACAGCCGGTTTAGCTCCTGCTCGTAACATTCCCCAATGTCGTAGAAGTTGTGCACGGCCAAGTCAATCACCCGTTGCGAGTATTTCTTGTAGCAGTAGGTCGAGTATGGTCCACTCGCAACAAGCACCTGTACGACACCGCGCAGTGCGGGACAGATCCGAACACCGTACACTGTTACCAAATCGTCGTCGAATGTTTTCGACACATTTACGTATTCCTCGATCGTGACATTCACTTCGGAAGTTTTCTCCTTGATCGAAGGGACCGATGCAGTTTCCTCGAAGATTTGCAGTGCAGTCTGCAGCTCATACGGGTAGTTGGTGGACGCTTCCAGCTTCGGAAGGATATCGCCGATCAGCGTCATTTGATCATTATAATTTGTGGTGACGGATGCTATCACAGTGTTTGTTTCTTGCTTGAGCTGGCGTATGTTGCCGTTAAAGTTGACCACTGCTTGGTGGGCTTGTAGCAGAGCCGCCTCAATGTCACCTTTAGCTGTGGTAATGTAGGAATCGGCTCTATCCACCTGAGCGAGAGGATCGTGAACGGAGAAAATTAACGGTGAGATGGCGGCGGGTATCTTCACCAATGTGTTTAGCAGTGAGTTGATCAGGCGAGGTGTAACAAGCTTTCTAGAGGACGCTAGGGACACTGGTTGTCCATTACCACCGGCAGCTGCTTGAGCTTGTTCTGCTGCTGTTTGGAGCAATCGTAGTGTTTCATCCAGCAGTGTGAACGTTTGGCTAATGTAGTTGAAGCTATCCTTTAGCCGGTCGGTGATGAACATCTTGTCGCGATTTTGTAGCGTTAGGAACTCCTGTGTGTATCCGGTATCGATCACAGCTTGCAAGCTCGATAACGCCGAGATGGTAGACTGGAACGGTGGCGTCACTATGCCCGAGTCATCGTCCACTAGCAGAATCAGCTTATCGGTCAGTGCAATGCCAGCCGTGGTGAACTTCTCAGCGACGGAGTAATACGCGTTCTGCATGTTGTAGAGTAACTGGTAGTCTGAACCAAGCTGGATCTTGTATTCACTTAGGGCGCCCATGATGAACGATGCACTGCTCGAAGTTTCGATCGCTACCGAGCTCCCCACAACAATTCCTTTCATACCAAAGTCTGGCCGTCCGGCAACATTCTGCAGAGCAGAGACCGAACTAAGTTGCATCTTAATGGTGGTTTAACATCTCACTCAAACTTACCCGAAGACCGCATAGGATCGTCAAAATCAACACGCTTCTGCTTGCCATCGTTGGTTATCGGATGCTATCCCTATGTCACTCCCAAAACCACCGTTCGGAGAGAATTAAAACTCCACCAATGTACCGATGTGATGCAACTGAATTCGCAATCACTGGTAATGTGCCAGTACGGGAACTTGTAAGAAACGTCGCTGGTTGCATAGCAGCTGTGTCAACACCGTGACTCTCTAACCTCAGCCTAAATATTTTCTAGATGCAAAACATCTTTCAATGCCGGATTTAGCAGGGTGTGTTTTTGCACACCGAGGTTACGCTGTCCGAAACAGCTTGTCGATTAGATTTTCCCATGTTTGACTGTCGCGGCTACTGTGCAAATTCGTATCAAAAACAACAATATGGTCTAAATGATTATCAGCTGCTACCAGTATCAAATCTAATTCGGGACCGTGTTGATGATTGAGACAGCAGCGTTTTGCAGCTAAAGTTTATTATGTTATACAATCCACACGGATTATACACGATCATTTCTAGCACGTTGAAGTTATCCAACAGTTCTCTTTATAACGTACATAACCGTTGGAAGTCCGGCACCGATCTCGTCCAAAGCGGCAAGCACTCGAGTTACTAATGTAGGTGTAACGAATCGTCTCACATGCACTGACGTCACCGGTCCACTACCGGCTGCTTTCTGTGCCTGCTCAAGCGCAACCTGAAGATTGGCAAGCGCCGTCGATAGCTTCTGCAATGCTAAGCTAACGCCACGGAACCCATCCTTAAACTGGTTGCTAAGGGATGGGCCTAGCCGACTAGTGAGAGTGTTTAACTCCACACTTAGGCCACCGTTGAGCAGCTGGTCGAGTGCCGCTACTGCTTGATTGACACGTGCAAATACATTCACCAGCGGGCCGGTATCATCATTTGCCAAGGTCACGATCGTATCCATCAAAGCCGTACCCGAGCTGGACAGCTTGGTAGCGATCGAGGTGAAAAGCTTGGCAACGAGTATGAGCAGCTCGTAGCCGGACTTGATGGTGACGGTGAAGTTGTCCAGCTCATCGAACGATCCGTGTAGGGCGGTGGCACGATCGGCAACCTTCACACTGTTCGGTACATCCTGTGCGATACCAAAGTCGGCTCGTGGCAAACCGAACGCAACCGACTGTGGAGAGTTAGTAGATTAGGATTAGATTAGAGAGACATTGGTTATGGTAGGAAATGGCAAGATGCTAACCTGAAGTGTAAAGATAAGCGCCAATAGTGTTAGAATGTTCATACTAACTATTGTACAATGCCAATGTACAGATAAATCTTCACTTTTGTGATACCGTGGCTGAGATAATTAAAAAATCTGTCCCAAAGTCTCGAACCTGTTGTCTGACAGCTGAATCCACGAGAAACAGAACATGTGTCACGGACAACTGTACAAACACGGCTCATGTCTTCTCGATGTCGGGACAATGTCTATGAGACTCGTTATGAAGTTCACACAAATTGGGCGAACAGACGTGACATACACAACACATCACACACATATTTCTATACAGTTTATTAAAACTCACAGCGAAATAAATCTAAACGTACAGGAACCAGACAATTTACACAGGTCCAAACTTCTTACAAAACTCGATAGATGTCTTCATTTCTTCGGCATCTAATACGAGCAGGTGCTTGCTATTGCTAAAGCATCCCTCTAGCCGATAATAGCTGGCGTTAGTTTCCTGCGTCAGCAGACGGTACAGGGCGTCACGCTTTTCGGTGGTGTATGTGAAGAGAGTCTGATATTCGGCTCCTAACTGTGGGGCGAAACAAAAGAAGGATAGGTCTAAGCAAGAAGACACTCTAATCAATTCGACTGGCAGTACTTACGAAGCTGTCACAGTTCTGCAGATTTTTGAACTGTGTGCAACGCTCCAGATACTCGATGAAATCCTCAATATCGTGCAGCATCAGCGTGATGATGTTGTAGATGCCGTTGCGCAGTTTGTCGAACCGTATGTACTGTAACCGATAGCAGGCGGCCGAATCGTACGTGTGCAGTACGAATAAGTTGAACACCTTTGTGCCGAACTTGCTGAAACAGAACTGTGCGTTCGGACCGTTCTCTATCAGCACTTGGAGCAGATCTTTCACTATGGCACACATGCTCGTGCCGTAGAACGTGGCCAAATCATCGTCGAGTGTGAGGACGAGCTGGAGGTACGCGGCGATCGTGGTATCAATTTTGTCCGTGGCGCTCGTAGCGCCAGTGTCGAAGAGTGATTTTATTCCCGTCAGCAATCCGTCGACGACAGTTTTCAAGTTAGCGTCCGCTTCTACCTTAGTCTGCAGCGTGGCCGTATACGTCTGGGACAGTTTGGTGTAGGGATTCGTTAGCACGGTCGTTGTGTTCGTTTTGATCGCACCGACATATTCGTTCACGTCGAAGCTGTAACCTGTGGCCTGATCCTTGATGTCAGTTTCACGCAGCTGAGCTTCAGCGGTGATACCCGTTAGGTACACGTCTGCGCTCTGGAACGAGCCGAGCGTCGAACGGATGACGTACACCAGAATTGGAACGTCCGATTTCAGCAGTCGAACACCGTTGGTGATGTCGCTCACGATACGCGTGGTAACGTACCGTCGGGCAATGGTCGAAGAGACGGTTGTGGAGGAACCGGCTGCCTGCCGTGCAGCGATAACGGCCGCTCGCAAGTTAGCCACACTTTGGGACAGTGTACTGAGCGTCTGCGACATTGTCCGAAAGCTGTCCCCCAGCTTAGCCGACACGAAACGATCGATGGTGTTGTTAAGCGTGTTCAGCTGCGTCGTTAATCCGTTTGTGAGGAGTGCCTGCAGACTAGTGATGGCGCTAGTGATGGGGTCAAAGTATGTCGGAATTGGACCACTTTTGTTGAGTGCCATCGTAGCGATGGCCTGCGTAAGTGCTGCACCGGCATTGGAAATTTTCGTTGCAATATCCGACATAGCATCCTTCACGATGGCGAGCCGGTTGTAGCCTGCCTGTAGCTCAAACACCGTTCCTCCAGCTTCATCGAACAGGAGCTTCGTCTCTAGTGCGAGTGATGCAACGGTGCTACTGCCCGTAATTACGGCATTGATGGCAAAATCGGGCACCGGTTCCGCTTGTCCAATCTGCAATGGAGTAAGTTGAGGGTCAGTTGATCGTGCAGCTCTAGCTCGGTAGCTTATCGCGCACGGTAATACTAACACTCAAAAACAGCCAACAGAAGATGGCGGCGTTTAAAACGCCGGCCCTGCGAAGGCAAAACATGCTGTGTTGTGTCGTAGCACAGTGGCACCAACTAAATGGGAGTAATCCTGTACACTCTAGCAATTCTTAGACACCCCATACCGAGAAGGTGTGTACACACTTGATTCCGTGAATCCAGCGGATGTCTGTATCTCGAGCGTTCAGTCTGAGGTCGATCAAAGAAGCGTTCCCAGCTGTGCAAACGCATGTGGCAACTCTCTGCGCAGTTTGCATTAGAAAAAATCGCAATATTTGGAAATAGGTTTCCGTTTTGCTTAATTGGGGTAAAGTCATTTTATTACAGACGGTATTGTACTATTCTTCAGAGCATATCTAACGATCATGTACGTGATCTCTTGGACTGTCGCAGAAAGTAAACACTGTTCAATGCTCGAACGTTAAATAAATAAAGCGAATAGCCAATAACTCTTGATCATGCCGAAAGGAATAAAAATCGTTTGTTCAAAGCTGTAGTAGCGATCATGCACGTGAACCTCACAGAACGTTTCACTTAAAGTAAACAATTCCAATCTATTCTCACGATGTCCAATATCCGAAAGTTAAACTCTTTTCTTCCCCGTTCCATATCAAATAAATAAAGCGATGCTAATAACCCTCAATTATCTCGATCGAGATAGGTAGGACTGCCTTTTTTTTAAACGATAAAGTCATCCTCATAGCACCTTTACTACTGCTTCAAGTCCGAACGATCGAGAAGAACGTTCCCGTGTTCGTTTGGAAAGCGGTACCATAATTCGTCCCCAAAATGGTAATGACCGTCCGGCGGTGGGGGATTATTAGGTGGCGTTCTAGTATGCAACCGACGAAAAAAACCGATCGTCCCATAAGAGAACAAAAAACCAGAAGAATTAGAGCTCACCGTTTGGGGTACAATATGTTATCCAAACAAATGACGCACTGGGATGTAGGAATTCTAACCGTGCTGGATCTGGATGACATCAGATCGTGTCGAACTGGCCGGAAGACGGGTTTTAATGGTCCGAAACTCAGCGGGATCACTTGGAAGCTTGGACAGCTCGTTTCAACCTCCAGCCTGTTGGAGTTTCGGAACATTTTCGGGACCGTTGCTTTGGGCACATATGAAATTGCGACCATTTCCTGTGTTTGCATGGTCTGATTTATTGGACTTTGTGTATAATCAAGCGCATCCAATACGTGAACTAGGTCACAAGTCGGTAATGGACACCCGTGTTCTAGCGCTTTAGATTTGTTTTTCCGATTTCGGCTGTTACGCTTTTGTCGTCGTGCTGATGTCTTATTTTTTCCACCATTTCGTTTTGGGAACCGTTCTTCTGCTGTGGAGAATGTGTGTTGTGTGTTTGTGTGTATGTGTGTGCAGTAGATCGTTGCTCTCCCCCATTGAGGTGATCGAGCGAGCAGAACATGGAGAAAGTCGGCCGGTACATTGACATGCGTGTTGTAAAAGTACCGTTTGATGCGATCGCCCGTATGCGTGAAGGTGAGAATGAGACAGAGCTGAGAAAGGTAGACCGAGATGATGCTATTAGTGAAGAACCGTGTGCTCTTCTTTTGGGACGCTTGGCAGAAGTTTTGACCATCGGTGCTCAATCAGTGTGGTGAGATTTTCGGTGCGTGCAAGACTCAGAAAGTGTGCTGTGTAGCAGATTTGTGTAACAAAATGGCACGCTGGGCATCTGTGTTGTTGATTGTTGGCAGTATGTTGCTTGGAGGATGCTTCTGTGCTGGAGATTTTGGACTTCCGTATAGTGTGCCTGGGTTCGATGCAAACTTCCGCAGTGGAATTGGATCGGGAATAGTGAGCATCGTGAAGGCGAACGCCAGTTTGCTGAAGTACGAAGCGAACCTTGATCGTAGCGGTGCGACTACGGTGCTGTTCGATGTTGCGAACAATCTAACATCACCACTGAACAAACTTCTGGGACACGTGGCAGCAACGTTTGGAGCGAATAGTTCAGAAGCTCTGCAGGCGCTAGTAGAGGAATTGCAAGCCACTGTACTCCCAACTACTGCTGCACTCGACCAAGTCTCAAACACGATCGGCAAGCTGCAGGGAGCAGTACGACCACAGGTACTGGACACTCTCTCCAACAATGTGAGCACAATAACGACCCAAATTGGAACACTCGCTCGCAATTGGGCACCATTTGCCGAGGCGCTTAAAGAAGCCTCCTCACCCGACTCTACCTACAGCAGTACGAACGTTTCCACACTCATCACACCCGCCCTAGTACAATCGATAGCCTCACCAGTGTCGCTTATCAACTCAGCCTTAGCGGAAATTGCCAACATGTACGGCACGATCGCAAAGGATCGCACCACAGCCATCGGGTACGAAACGACCACCAACAGCAGCATACAAAATGCGCTTCAAGATTTGCTAGGCAGCGTAACACTCGTCAACCGGACGTTTAGTGACACCGCCCGCCAGATGGCACAACAGTCCAATGGAACCGTACGTCAAGTGCGTGACGGTTACTCCTCACTACTTACGCGCCTTGGGGACGTTCCGGAAGCGTCCAAAGTGAAAAGTTTCCTCGAGCGAACGGAAGCTCAAGGCCTAGAGCACAACAAACGCGTTGGAGAACTTTTGCATGATCTTACCACCAACTACAAGCGTGTAATAGAAACCGCCGGGGAAGCGATCGGTAACCGACTGATTAATGCTACAGCGTCACTTATCGATGAGGCAACCACTAGCGACAATAACTATGCAGATCGATGCTTGCAGCGTTACGTCGGTGACTTTCGGCAGGGTTCGTACGCACCAACACGTCTGTCCGTGTGCTATCAGGTCGATTCACGTACGGTAGGATACTTTTCGTCCGCAAATACGGCCTTCCTGGAGCAGCTCAAGATTTGCTAGGCAGCGTAACACTCGTCAACCGGACGTTTAGTGACACCGCCCGCCAGATGGCACAACAGTCCAATGGAACCGTACGTCAAGTGCGTGACGGTTACTCCTCACTACTTACGCGCCTTGGGGACGTTCCGGAAGCGTCCAAAGTGAAAAGTTTCCTCGAGCGAACGGAAGCTCAAGGTCTAGAACACAACAAACGCGTTGGGGAACTTTTGCATGATCTTACCACCAATTACAAGCGAATAATAGAAACCGCTGGGGAAGCGATCGGTAACCGACTGATTAATGCTACAGCGTCACTTATCGATGAGGCAACCACTAGCGACAATAACTATGCGGATCGATGCTTGCAGCGTTACGTCGGTGACTTTCGGCAGGGTTCGTACGCACCAACACGCCTGCCCGTGTGCTATCAGGTCGATTCACGTACGGTAGGATACTTTTCGTCCGCAAATACGGCCTTCCTGGAGCAGATACGCTACAGTGGCGTCTACGGAAATCAGGCACAGTCCGTGTGTGCCCAAGGCTCGACTAACTGCACTATGGAGGTACACACTTTCAGGCTATCTTTTGCAAAGCGAGAGGAAGTGTTATAAACCTTTGTTTTTTTTTGTTTACCATTTCTTTTAGTATCTAGAACAACTCGAGGGCTTTACCAAGCAGAATCAGGTGCGGCTGAATGCGTTCACAACCTTCCTAGGGGAAGAAATCGTTGCCCTAGGCGAGCGGTATGACGTTTGTGCGCGTGCAATCCGGGCGGACATCGAGCATTTGGTGGAGACCACACAGTACAAGTTTCGAAACTGTTTCCTAACCGGAAGATAAAGCTTGAGATTGAGGGAAGGAGCGAATAAAGCTCATAATTATACGCGAACGTTTTTGCATGTCTTTGTGTGGGTTGCATCGTCCGAATGGGAAAAGTGTGTGGTGGAGCACAAGACACTTAAGGGAAAAAACAATTATACTCTTTCTCTCATGGATGGAGCGCGCTAAGATAAGATAAGAATTGGGGTTTGAATGGGAAGAGACTTGAGCTTTGAAGGGATGCCGAAAACAAACATCTGGAGATTGAAATTTGAATTATGTTACAGATTTGGTAGGAAAACAAGCGTTAATGATATTCCATTTTTTTGTAAGTAGAGCCGTACTACAGTCATGTGAACCTTCCGGTCACCCAATCGTACACTTCAAGCTACTTTCTTTCCTCTAAAATGGTCTCAGCAAGTGATAGGAAATTTAATTAACCATCCACTGAATGCAGTTTTTTTAAAACTCTCACATAAAACCACCAGCGTCGGTCCTCTCGGCGGACGTCTTCGGAATGCAATCGTTAACATTGCTCGGAAAACCCGCCGCCACCGTGATGACGCGACTGTACGGTCCGGCATTGAACTTGCGTGCCAAGTGCCTTATGGGTGTTGTGCACGAACGAAAGACATCTTGCACCTCGAACGTACGAGCAAGCGACGAACCCGACAGTGGCCGTATATGAAGCGTAAGGGTAGGGTGTGTTGTTCCGTGCAGTCCGTCCCTTTTATGGGCGACACCCGGCGACAAGTTCGTTGCCATCGGAGTTCGTTTGCCTGCGTTTTGTGATCTCGGCGATAAAACACTGTGGCGTGTGCGGTTTTGTGGTTAGAAGCCTGTGCATTCTGTCCGGCACATAGAGTGCATCATCGTTCTGGTGGCCCCATTTCTCGTTACTCGTCTTTTCGCGTCTGCGGGTTTGTGCTCTGATTTACACTCCATTGTCGGGATGTGTTTATTTATTGCAGACGTTTCTCACATTTTGTCTGCCGTTTACTGCACGTCGGACAAAAAAAAAACAACAAGCGAAAAGAAAACACAAAAAAGCTGACAGTTGCTCTTTTTCCCTTTTACAGAACTGACGTCGTCTGATCGCCGCGGTAGGAAGGCATCATCGATCCGGGCGTAAAACGCAAACCCGTGTAAATTGGAACACCGATCCGTCGTCCGTTCCGACGAGAGAACCGGTCGGAAAAATCACACAATCCCCAACACACTCACACCGCGATGGAAGTAGCGGCCATGGCAACGGGTGCCGGCACGACGGCGGCAGCAACGCGAGCCCCATTCCAGCGCGAGGTGCGCGAGTGGCAACATGTCGATCCAAATACGGGCGCCCTGCTGACGGGACGGCTCGAAGCGGACCGTTGGGTAAATGGACCACTCAACAGCTACGGCAAGGTAAGAGCCTCCGTTTCCATTCCTTTCGGGGATTGGAGCATCTTTTTTCGCGGCCTAACGGCAGTTTTCCGGGGCGGGAAAAAAATGGGGGGAAATCCGGAGAGTCACAACATGCTTTTAACATTCCGGTATGACACCCCTTGTTGGGGTTTGCGCTGTCCGGGCCCTGTCATCCTGGTGACCGTTGTGGCGTTGATGGATTGTTCCAGTTTTTATGTGATGCTCATCAGTATGGGAATGAGCTCAAGCGAATGGACCGCATATGTGCACGTGGAGTTGAGAGAAATGGCAATGCTTGCCTGTATGCTGTAACAAACCTTTCACAGAGAAAGCCTTTTATTTCCCGAATATAAGTTGAAGCTTAAACCAAGTTTACCTCCTCAAAAGTATTTATACAGGTACATACATTCTGTTCTATTGAATCCTGGTCACGGCACCAAGAATTCTCTGATGTTTTAATCATATCTCTTAAATCGTTGTACTTCATCAGCATCATTACTGCTGGTGTTCATCAAGTCATCCGTCAAAATGTCCACAAAAATACGCGGTAACAGCTGCAATGACTGGAACCATTTTTCACCACTAACTAGCCAACTCTGTGCCGACACATTGTGGGCAGTAGGAAAGTTTGCTGCCAAAAAAAAAAATACTCTGGTAGAGCAAAACGCTCCAATCCACGCGAGGGAAAAACAGTCAGCACCACGCAAATTATGATGCTAACGTTTATTTCAACGCCAACGCCGGCGTAGCTGAAACAATTGGCCCGCCATGATTGTTGGTATCGCTATTATTGGTGCGTCCCGGGCGAAAGAGAAAGTCTTCCTTGTGTGTGGTGCGACGGCATGGGAACAAATGGCCCAACCACGAGCCCGGTCGGTTCGTTTACGGATCGGTTGTAGCGTTGTAAAATGTTGTTAAGCTGCTAACATGATGTTCTTTGCTGTGGTTTTGTTTTTGCAAACGATAACCGACCTGCAGCGATGAGAGAAGGTTCGGCGCAGGGTACCGAAATGGCCGGGTTGGGAAGGATTTGTAATGAACTTGCCCTTTTTGCAGCAGAACAATGGCGGCTGTGTGTATGTAGTTGGAGTGTGTTTTCCATGCATTAACCTCTGCTGAGTATGCCGGTTCCTGCCCCCCCGAGGGAGGAATTATCGTCTTCCTTTTGGGGCTGATCTTGATACAGATATTACTGGCCCAGCGCACTCGCTTAGCATTGTCTTACCCGTTCGTAGCCCGAGGTTTCGCCCCAAAAACAGTCTATCGGGCCCCACAGCACAAGACATCGATCGCGGACGGGAACCTCGGCTCATTTGCCTACAATTGCTGCGCAGTCAGCGTGTCGTGTCACGGACAGAAGCGTCATCGTTATCGATTGTTCGAATGCTAGATGTTAAACCACGGGAACCACCGGGGATGGAGTGTCTCAAGAACGCACAATCGAACCGCACGATCGTATCGAATCGAGTAAAGCCAAAATGTGGTGCCGAAAAGAGAGGGATTGAAAAGAAACTACAAGACATCTCTCTCTCTCTCTGGGAATTTATGATGAAACTTGCACATCTTAGCCCGCGGGACCTGGCAACGACAACGGCAAATGAACCATTAAGGTCGTCTGGTGTGGATAGTTGTGTCGCACCACAGACTTGTCGGCACAGATGAGCTTTTGCCGACCGAGAGTTAGGGAAGGAGGATGCCCAACGGCAAGGGAAAAAGGTGCAATTATACATTGTAAGAAGTCATGTGTGTTTCCTGTCTCTGGTCGGGTTATGGTAGACTCGAGCTCTCTACCCTTGAAGTGTTTGAGTCACAGCCCGTGAGGTTGTGTTGTGGTCGTTTTTTTTTTGTTTACAAAAATCTCTTTGTCTGCTTAAGGAAGGAAGTATCAATTTACTGCTTTAATGCTCTTTAGAAGCTTTTATTCACATTTTCTTTAATCCAATCGTGGTTATAAACTCATGCAAGTTCGTTTTTCTTAAACAGTCTTCTTAGCATCATAGATCGGTAGGAAATTCGAAAAGCAAGTCCGTGAAACCTAACTGCATTGTATGTAATCAGTATATTTTTGCGTTGAGTTGCGTCTGTTGTAACTGATTCGCATAATCGTTTTGTTTTCACCAGCAGCAAAAACCATGGCTGCACAACCCCGGAAGTGTGCAAGCTTGCAAGCAGTGTGAGCCTCATAATTAGCGGTTATGTTCTGCGATGCTCTCCGTAACTTCGTTACATACTTCCATGTAAGACACGGGCTAGGAAGCGTCTTCAGCCAGCACTCGCGCTGTGTTTACTATCCCACGAGGAAGTAATCATCGTCTGGGCCCGCCTGACAAGTCTAGGGGACCCGTCTGACACATGAAGCTAGTGCCTACAGCAACGTGCTAGTTTGTAGTTCGCGAAATTACCTGTGCTACCGTGCTACGCATACGCAACACACGCACCACATGCATTGTAACGAGTTCAATTTCCCATCCCCCGGCTTGTGTCGATACTTTCGTTGCGCGCTTATCACGTACGAGCGACATTGTCGTGTGTTCGCAGGCCAACCGCAGAGGACCTTGCCATATATCTCTTCAAGATCGACAGCGATTAATGGAAGGCCTTCTCCCAACAGTCGAAGGACAACACACAGTGGAAGAAATCTATTTAAAGCATCACCTGCCCCCACTTGTGCACGTAATGAATATGTAATTGAGTGCCGGAGGTGTGTGTGCGATTGCTCTGGACAACGAGATCGTCGGACGAAAGCCACACGCACACGCGAACTGTAATTAATTAAAACACCACCCCCCCCTGAACGTGTGGTTGCGGTACCAATTACGGTAAACCACAGCGGAATCCATCGATTAAGGGGCGATAGACAAGCGATATATTATCTTATTTTCTTCGACACTATCTCCGTGATGGGATCGCCCGGGTGGGTGACACTTTTCTTTCCCTTTTTCCCAACCCGAAAGGTGTCATTATGCACGTGCACTAATTTCTATCGAAACGAAGCTAGAGATTGCGACCGCTCCAATTTACGCTCCAGCGTGTCGCCAAGGCACACACAACACCACACGGCTCCATGTGCTCCAATTTTCATCGGTGCCAATTACATCGTGTAAGACACGGCAATTTAGCACCAGTGGCTGCCCCGTATTTCTGTACCGTGTCGCTTAAGCGTGACCCGAAAAGTATGTAAGCCCCCGTTTTGTACCGTAAGCGTTTGCCAAATTTGCACCTCACCGAGCGTACTACCGGCGGACGCAAGCGGAATTCCGTCAATTAGCTGTCAATTTGTTGTCGCTGTGTTGCAAAACCCGAAACCAAGCGGCTCCCTGTCCGTTTCTAATCTCATTTAATCGCGACTGCGATTGGTATCGGATTGAAAGCGCGCTGCGTACCGGCGAACCGTCTGTCAGCGCCATCTAGATGTCAAGTGTGGTGAATGGCGTTTCACCATGAAGCCGATTGCATCGCACGTTGACCTTCGGGGCCGGTGTACAAGCTGGAATGTGGTGGTGGTGATTTGCCGCACTAATGTCGCTTACAGCTTCAGTTTTCCTCCATCTGATGTACGTTTCTTGTTCCGTTTCTTGTCTTTTGCCAGATGGTGTCACAGAACCTGTCCACACCGGACGGTACGCAGCACACGCAGCGGAAGCAAATGGAGATCCTGCAGGCCCGCACGTCCGCCGGTTCGCTACAGGTTGTCCGTGCCCAAACCGTCCAGACGACCTCTTCCCGCTGGTCCTCGTCGTCGTCGTCGATGGTACAAACGGCGACCGAGCAAACGTCGTCGCACAGTGTTGGTGGCGCCACCGCCGGTAGCATCATGGCCGGTTCCCCTTCGTCCCACCACCAGCAGCAACAGCTCACCACCAATGGGTTCTCGAGCCATCATCTGCTGTCCTCCTTCCATCGTCCACTGATGTCGTCGTCGGCAGGTTCTACAAGCAGCAGTAGACTATTGGTAAGAAACGAACCCATTTCGAATGGTCCGTCAGAAATTACAAGTGCTCCTTTTAAACATTCATTCATGCGCGATCGCGTGATCGCCATGAGAGAGAGAGAGCAGCACGCTCGTGGGTATCGGTAAATATTTTCTTTAATCAAGCAGTGTCGAGCCGCAAAAGTGCTCGAGTGCTGCGAATTCCGATGCCACACGAACGGACAGCACAAGAACAGGAAGCGTTGTTTGTGCTGCACTTGGGCTTGCAATTAAACCAGTATTGTGAGGAATTCTTTGTACTTAAAATATATCACAACTTAAGAATACTAGGAAATGGATATAATCGAACGAAGACCTACGCCGAAAAAAAAACAACAACGATTAATCGTTCGCATTGGTGGTCAGATTGACATTTATTTGATGCCGTACATCAAACAAACCCGCTGATAGGTTTCCCATTGTTATTTATTACCCGTGGGGATTGATGCCCACATCCACACATGCGCCATACTGGTTGGGATCAAAAAAATAGTAACCGAAATTAACAGTGTGTGCCTGTGACATTGACATTTGCCCCAAGATGGTCAGACTAGTGTATCGCAGAATGTCAAATATTTGCTACGCCGTGTGTAGACACCCACGTGTGCAATAGTGGCGGATGGTAAACAATTTCACTGCAGTTCAATTGTTGTTGGATCTCCCCGGGGACCAGATCTCCCTTGGTGTGGTGATCAAGGAAATGAGATCGAACCAGTAGCTCATGTATTGTTCACTGATGTCCTTGAGAGAATGAGGTTTTTACATGCAAGGGGATTAACTGTAGTTTTTTGCGTCATTAGTCCAATATACAATGGTTACGGCCCTATGCTTCAACAGGACATCGTTCAACTTCAAGATGTGATCTACGAAAATCTTCCAAATCCAACAGACTCCGACTCACTGATAATCTCTCCTTTCCTATACTCCACAGACTGCAGGATCTAGCAGGTCCGATGCACCTCAGACGGCACCCCTATCATCCGGATCGGCGTTCGTAAGCTCCATGAAACCGTTTCCTCGATTTTCTAACCCAACATCAAGCAGCTTCACCACCAGTTCCACCAGTCCAGGACCGCACAGATATGGCCGAGCGTATGCAGTCGGTGTGGATGCGCATGACGACCATCGGTCCTCCTATCACCACCACCATCCAGCGCATACCGTTGCTGTCGAACAGGAAAGGTAAAAAGACTTCATCGGAACGTCGATGGGAATGATCTACAGCGATTGAGTGAGGCGTAGGTTTGAAGATTTCTATTTTCACAAGCCGCGTTCGCTGCGGGTGTGCAAAGCTCGATCGTCGATATGTGTATAATGATCGCGTTTATTGGTTTACGATCGACCGGTCTTATTGGGGGTGCCATTGCCAAATTCCACCAAATCTCCGCTCGCTGCTGGAATGTGCGCCGCACCATCGTCGGTGATAGTTGTTCCTTTTTTTTCCGCGTGACACATAAGGTATCAGACTTTCGAAACGGTACGCGAAACAATACGATTTATGAGCGCAAACGGCAAAAAACAACAACATGTTCGTATGTATTGTTTTCGTAAATCGTAGAATTTGCATTCGTATCGGAAATATTTAGCTAAACTTCAATTTCGCCTTTCGCGTTCCGTTGCGTTCTTTCGTCTACAGAGCAGTGTTTGGAGCGGTGGTTAGAAGCTTGGGGAAAGAAGGTGAAAAGCTAGGACAGGAATCTAGTTGTAACTACTACTTCACTCACTCCATAAATCAGGTACCACACACACAGACACACAGACACACAAAAGTGAACGGCTTGAGACAGTTTATCGACCGCTGATTCTTCTTGCGGTGAAGCGAAGAATTAGCTACAACCACGGCCGGAACACCTCCGGGCACGAGAGAATGTAGGCGAATAGACGGGTTTTGCGGATACACTGCTTTTACCATTTCAGTAGAAATGCCATCAACGCGTTACCCACCGGTCGCAGGAATCTCCCGACATTTCTTCTAACCCCCGGGGGGAGGTTTGGTCCTTCCGAATCACCGAATAATCGCCGGTTTTGATACAGTTCGCGTTATGTCATCGGGTCGCGGGTAGAGTACGCCTACGGAATTTCTACGCCCGTTGCGTTGTGCGCCGCCGGTCGCACGAGATCGCGTGTAGGACCCATAAAACTGTACGCGCTTCTAACACGAGCTTTAATGCACGGGAAAAACGCTCCGTGCAATTACGCGTTGGACCTGGCGTGGTTGGGAAAAAGAAGAGTACGTTGGCCAAATGTTAATGCAAAGTGGCGTATAGCTGCTAAACGAAACACAACAGCAGAGAATGAAGGCAAGAAAGCAAAAGCCCCATTGCTCGTATGTCCATTGAAGTTCGATTGGTACATAAAATCCGGACAAAACAAGAGAGGAAATAAAAGACATCAAATCACAAAAGCCGCGCGCGTTTGGTCGTGAAAAGCGTGAGCCATCGAAATTTGGGCAGTACGGCAGTACACTTCATTAAAATACAATAAACGTTTGTGCGGTAAACGCGTGTTCAAAGGCGGCCGGAATTGCCAGTTTCGTTTTTTCGCCGAGTGTCCAAATCTTTCGATGGTCGATGGTGGTATATTGCTACCGATTTTGGTTAATGATCGGTGTTTTGCTATAAAGAGAGCTAAATGTTGTTCGGCACGGGTGACAGTTCTGTTGCTACGGGACGGGAATCCCTAAGTTTATGAGGCGCCTCCTACGATTTAACGGAGCTTTTCTTTGCACCTTGAGTGTGTGTGCGTGTGTGTCTGTGACACTGTGTAACTAAGTAGACATGGTGGCGATCCCTCGAAAATATGACAGCTGTGGATGATCGGTTTGTTTACCACTATCAGTAGTGGGAGGAGTCGCAGAACAAGAAATGTCATTCTTAGTGCTGCTATCTTCCCAACTCTGAAGCGATCTTCGCCTGTTGAATGTTTGAAAAGCAATTGATCGGTGTTTTTTTCCATCTCTTGCACAAACACATCACCCTTCTGCATTCTGCATGATTCACCATCCCGCTGTACGATCATGATGATGACGACGCGATCATTCTTCGCGTTCGTCAACACATAACACAGGCCCAGACATGTGCGGCCGATTTTGGTACGTGTGGGTTTTTGGTAGGCCGGGCCCGAACCCGACAGCGCGCTCCCGATCCACGGTGCACGTCATTCTACGTACGTCGATCGGCGGATCAACACAGCGCGCGTGTGTCTCTTGGACACGGTTCCTAGTGTGGTTTAGTTTTGTTATCGTTTCTACCTGCTGTCCAGTGGCTTATCATCACCTCAACCTATCATCAAACTCATCCGGCAGATCCGAGAATCTGCATCGGGATTGATGTTTACCTGTGTAGTGTTTGAATAGGATTGTAATAGAAATAGAATTGTGACCAGCTCCGCACACCGCACATACTACGAGAAGGCGTCAAACGGAAAGGTGGGAATGTTAGTTAGATTTTTGTTCCCCTGTTTTTGACAGCGATCCGATATTAAATGATCGTAAAATTGAATTATCATAAATTGACGTGCGTCAGTTGCAGTTGTTGCGTGTAGGTGGTACGATCGTACGGTATGTGTGTGTGTTTTTTTATTCGTGCGTGTGTGTCTTACCGGGAGTGGTTTGCACAATTGCACATCAGGCGCGCAAACACAGCCGACGCGTCAACGAGCCGTCGCTGAGTGGTGCAGCCGGGAATGACAGCTTTCGCCCACACGCGTACTCAAATCGATTAGGATCGGGTGACAAGGAAGAAAGACAATTAAAACAACACCTTCCAATAGCTACTACCTTGATTTCCCAATTGCAACTGCAGTACAATATTTAATCCAATCTGTCCCTCTCTCTTGTTCTCTGTTTCTCTTCATTTTCCTGTTTCCGGTTGCACGCCGTGTTAAAGCAGCATCAACGGCGGCAACATAATACCGCTGGCCCGCGGCAAAAGCATCTCGATCGAGGACCTTTCGACCGAGCGTGACGAGAACAACTTCGATGACGACGTCGAGCCCACGCAGTGGAAGCGAGTGAGCAAAATACGGCGATCATTACAATTCCCAAGGAAAACTAGCCCGAGGTAAGTGGAATGTCTCATTCTCTCCTTCGAAGAAGCAGGGAAAGAAAGAAGGAACGGTGGAAGAGGTGGACAACGCGAGTCATTTCTGGTATTGACGGACGCGTGTCTTGGGAATTGCTCTTATTAAAAGTCGTGTGCAATTTGTGTTTTTGGAAAGACTAACCCGAGTTTGGGCGATTTTCACTTCATCCGAACCGGATTCAATTTGACTCACCTGAATGGGTGATTTCATCGATCGTGAAGTGGTTTGAGTCTAATTTTAAATCTGTTCCTACCGCACGTAACAGCGTGGAATTTCGGAGAACTAATTTCAGCCGAATTGATTGCAGTTCCATCGTTGCACTTCCGGTTTCTTGTGCTCTGCTCGGCGTCCATGGTGTCGTTGGTGCAGTCCTAAAAATAAACCACAACCGCGCCAATGATGACGACGGTTTTTACCACTTGAAATTCAAATCAGCCAGAACGGAACCACCACCGCACTGGTTCAACTTCTGGCGGTGGACCCGAAACCCGACGTCCCTGGAACCGGCGCATGATGTATGATTCAATCATCGATCCGAAGTCGCCCGTAGCCGAAGTGGCTCGCCTCCTCGTGTGCACGCGCGCCGAGTGATGCAAACGTAATATTGGCAGCAACAGCAACAACAAAAGGTGTTTTTGCAACATTTGCACATCATTAAATGAGGCAGGTTATAGGCAGGTTGGAGTGTCCGATCCGTACGTACGCGTCGGTAACGTACGAAAACTGCGTAGGATGGTCCAGTTCTCAGCGACACGCCACCGTGTGTGCATACTGTGTCATGTATTTGCTCTAGAAGTACAATATTACTAGCTTATGGTTTAATGTCGTGCAAAAAGATGAGGTTAAGGCAACTTTCTCGTTCTGGTGTTGTTTCAAAAGGCTTATGTGGTCTCATTTTTACTTTCTCTCTCTCTCTCTCTCTCTCTCTCCGTAGAACCAACACACGCCCAATCGATCTACCCGAGAACTCCGTCAGTGTATCGCGCATCTGTCAGGAGCTAGAGAACGGTCGCCGTCTTAACACGGCCATGCGCAACAATCACATCGACTTTGTGGCGTTGGACAACATCTTAAAAAGTGTGACGGATCCACCTTGCGCCACCACAACAACGCCACCCATCAAACCGACGGAATCCTGCTCCGCCAAGCTATCACCGCCGAAGACGTCCTTCCTGACGGCGGAATCATTGCGTGAAATTCGTGGCCGACTGCGACGGCTCAGCAACGAGTCACTGTATCGAGACGATATGAGTCCCGCGGATGATGCAGCACCCGGACAGCCTTCGAGCGATCGGCGCGGTTCGGGTGATGATAGTGGCGGAGTGACGATTACTGAGGTAGAGACACGCCTTGGGCAGCTTGAAACAAGCAGCTCGTCCGATTCAAACTATCGAAGCAATAGCCTTCAGTCGAACAAGAAACCCGCACCGGACACTACCGTACTTGCGCCGGACGATTGGCATTCACGCCGCAAATCGTACGGTTTCGAGCGCATGAGTCAGCAACCGCTCGGCAGTGGATTCGCGATGGCTAAGATGGATTCGTCGACGGATAGTGGGATAGGCAGGTCGTCGGATTTGAGTTCCAGCTGGTCGAGTGCGGCTACGGAGAGTAGCAGCCAAGGGGCAAGCAATATGGCCAGCGGAGCTACTAGCTCCTATCATCAGCGAGCGACGATCGTGACGCTGGGTGAAAGATCACCACTAAAGGAGAAGCAATCGACGAACCCAGCGATGGTGATCAAAATAACGAATAAACCGTTGGAGAATGTAGTGGAGCCGTTTGTCCCTTCGACGGAACCGGAAGAGGAACCCAAGCGTCACTCGATCGCAGTCGATGAGACAAGCTACGTGCGGGACAGTTTGCGCAGTATGTTTGAGCGCAAGTCGTCGGTAAACGTGAACGGGTTCAGTCACACCTTTATCGATGACTTGAGCCGCAACAAGAAGCGGGTGGAGTTCTGCAAAACGGAGGTCCACTTTACGGCCGACTCCGGACGGGTGAACATTGTCGAGACGGACGAGAAACCGCCGCCAACGAACAACTTCCGTCGTCGCCGGCGATCCTCTGGAGGTGCGTCTCCCGGAAGTTCGTCGTACTTGGTGTCGAATCTCGAGGGCGATTCGGAAGCTGTTAATGCAACGGATGAATCGAAGTTATCTCCATCCGCTGACGGAGCCGCAACTGAGCAAGACTTTTCTCCGGTTGTGACGACCACTATCGGCATTAGCCGACCGGTACCGGAACCGACGCCACGAAAGTATGTCCCACCGTCCATTACTGCCAGTGCTGGTGGTGGTGTGATCGTGTCGGATGAAAGTGATGGTCACTCGACGGATGAGATATCGCTGCGTAGTATTCTGAAGAACAAACCGATCAAACCGAAACCGTACGTGTTGGGCGAGAATCTGGACAGCAATGAGGCGTTGTGGGGTGTGAAGCTAAGACCGGTCGGTGTGACGGCAGTAGAACCGAGCGCAAGGCTTAGCGTTGAGTTGGGAAGCGAACCGAAAAGTGTATCACCCATCGCCACCGGGGCCTACTCAACGAAGATCAACTTGACGCAGCAGCCAACGATGGTGACGGGAAGTTCCTGGAATGGCAGCAGCAATTCTGCAGGTAAGCAACCGTACGCTAATCGCTATTTCGAGTGGCATTTGTGTGGAAAGCTTACCCCGTTAACCGATGTACACAATTCATCTTAACTGATTCGCAAAAGGGACGGATTTTGTACAGCTTCTTGAGCAAAACAAAAGAAAAACATATTAAGATTGTAAGTTGCGCAATTGCTGCAAGTTTGTATGAAATGATCTAAATCTAAATCTCTGTATCTTGGTGCTTTTGATATTTGGCTACCTTTTTTTTGTGGCGATATGCTTGCTTTAGAGCTACACCGATGTGCCATCTGATCGAATTTAACCCGGACTCGGATGGAACTCAACTGACTTGCGAGTCCGGGTCAACCTAGATCAGATGGTATCTACAAATCTGATTCGGTTAATTCGTTAAGCTAAACTGTACTTAAATTTGTTGTTAGCTCTTATATTAGTCCTACCTTCCGTTTTCTTCTTTCTTCCCTCTCATGGTACTACTCTCTGTGCGTGTAATGCTCTCACCTTACTCTGCGCGCTGTACACTGTACATTACCACACATCCACCACAAACACATCCAACATCGCCCCGTTTCCCTTCCTAACCCTACCACCTTACGATGCACTCTCTCTCTCTCCCCACTTCCAATCCCCAAAAACACCACCATGTATGCACTTCAATCACACACCCCGACCCGTCCCGGGCATGGCGAGTAGTGGTGGACAAAGCGATCCTCCACAGTACGGAATCGGCTGCATCGAAATCGACCACAAAAATTCTGATCGATATGACGTCTGCGGGTGACGAAAAAATAACCCCAACGACTTCCAGCACCGGGGATGAGCTTAAGTCCACCTCACTGATCATGCGTACGATGCGTGCTGCAACGAAGCTGGACGAAGCGTTGAAAAGTCTGCAGGCACTGAGGAGAGACTCGCTTGGAGAGCACGGAACATCACCACTGTATCATCGAAGTCTCGATGTGTCCAGTCCAAAAGTGCGTAGACATTCGGCATTTTGTCAGCTGAACGGAGGTGTCGTCGGTGGAAGCAACAGCAGTAGCAGTACGATCAGCATCTACACGGATTACCCTAAGCTGAAGGCAACCAAGTACGCATCCTCACTCGATGGAGACTCATTGGAGCGTGACACAACGGCATACGGTGTGGCTCGATACTCTTCCATCATGCCGTCAACAACGGCCGCAAAGCGCATCCTTACGAGCGAATCGCGGCTGTCAGATTTCGAGGCGTACATAAGCAAAAACACAGCGGCGGTACGACGTTCGAGTACAGCGGATGATGTGGATCGATTGGCCAGCAAACCGATCGCCGCTCCACGGCTGAAGAAACTCGGCTCAACCGTACTTAGTCAGCAATTGTCGCAGTTAAGACGGTTGTACGATGCCGCCGAACTGTACGACAGTGATAGCGATAGTGCAAAGGCAGATGAGGAGGTTAAACTGTACCTTGGTAATCTGGCCGATGCATCCTCGTCGACGTCTTCCTTTGGACAGGCTACCGAGCTGTCGGGCAGCTGGAGTCGTATCAAGGCTAAGCGAAACATTCAGAAATTCAACAGCAGTAGCAGCACTGGTAGCAGCAGCTTAACATCTGCTGCGAAACGCGTCGAGGTGAAGGATGCGTCCTTTTCCGTTAACTCGTCTGCAGGTAAGTGAAAGCCCGGGTCCACCGCACATTTATCAGCACGTGTTTTGGTTTGCTTGCAATCGTTTTGTCCATATGCATTTGTTGCACTCCAACACACCTCCATCACGATCGGGTATTCTGACCTATTAAGATACTAATCAACAACAAAACCAGCCAGTGAGAACAGTAACAGCGTGTGAATGATTATGTTTTTGTTTTTGGCTCTCTTTAATATGTTGCAGAATTTGATATTGTAAAACCCTCGGCTCTGGTCAGTCGTCAGCCGAGCAAACCGTCCGCTGTGATGTCGATTGAGTTGAAGAGTCCAACGCCTGTCAAAAAGCTGCCTCCTTCGCACACCTCTAGTCCAGGTTAGTAAAGCTACTGCTCTTTATTAGTTGCTAGTATTTCAAACAAACTGTTCATATTATTTAGATACATCCACCACAAAAATAACAACAACACTAAACGACGAATCGACGACCGATAGCCAACAGCAGTCACCGAAATTCCGGAGATACATTCCGACCACGGCCACCATACCCGGTGCCGTGCGTAACGAGGAACGAGCCTCGCTCCGGCTATCATCCGGTGCGCGGCAATTGCGCGAGAATGAACTGTCATTTTTCGGCGTTAACCCGAACAACAAGCAGCAACAGTCGTCCTCAGCAGGATCATCGGGCAAACCGCCAACGAACACGACAACCGCCCCGAGCTCACCATTTCAACGATCTGCCACGCTAACGTCTTCCTTTATTAGGCGTTCCGGAACGAGCACTACTTCCGGAGATGGTACTTCCACTTCCAAAACATCTATCTGGCAGCTAACAAACGATAAACCGGATCTACTGCGCCACAGTCAGTTGGAACCTGCAGAAACAAAGGCACACGCTATTCCAGCATCACGTCCAGCGGTAATCAGGGCAGGGCCATCACTTGCTGCGACTAGCAATAGTGTGAGCGTGACTAGCAGCAGTAGCAGCGTGACGACCTCTACACTCTCGTCGGCTGACGGTGGTAGTCCTCATTATGAGAATTTGTCAAACTTTGTGAAGCCGAAGCCAGCTCAGCGTTCGTTGGGTGCTTCGCCAGCTGTAGCTGAACCTGTGCAGGAGAGTGAGAAGAGCGTTCTAACGCCTGCATACGATCGAAAGAAGGATTTGGAGCGAGATGAACGTATTCTGGAGGAGCTAACCCGTGCTGCGGATGAAATAATGAATGTGAGTAGGCTACAATAGTGGCATACGTGCGTGCGTGAATATTAATTGACGGGATTGTTTTGTTTGCTACACAGGTTGTCAACAACATGTCAAACGGGGAGAGCATGGAGAGCATCCTGAGCGAGCTGAACGACGGCGAAGGACACCGCCGGCGACTTTCGAACGGTGGATGTACCCTAGGTACCATCCGTGAGTGTTCCACTACGAACAAGATCATGAAATCGCGTGGCGTGCAGGTGTCCAAGAACATTGATGACAGTCTCAAACGTCGCCACCAGCGTCAATCGAGATGTGAGTTCGTGAGCATTAACATAAACTGAGAAGAATGTACGTTAAAAATGTGTTTCTTTCCGCTCATAGTATCATCTGCTTCATCGAATGAAAGTATTGGCCACCGGGCCGAAGGAAACTTCACACGCAGTGTCTCGCTTCGAGGTCCATCGAGTGGATCGGTAACCGCCGGTGATAGTTTGTCCAGTCGCTCGGGATCAAGCAGGCGTAGTCGAGCTCCGATGGCAACCGAAACGCGTCGTCTTGTGCGTATGGCTAGCAAGGAGAAGCTGCAGTCGAACGCCAGCTCGTCGGAGGATCTTCCGAACAGTAGCGTAGTTGAGCCACCGCGTAGACCACGCAGAACGCGATACCACTCGAAGGATTCGAAGGAACAGCAGCAAACCGAACGGATGAGTTCTGCAAGCAATGGCCATAGCACTAGGACGGAGCAACGCACTTCAGGATCGGTTTCGCGGTCTCACCGCAGCGAGCGTTCGAGCGGATCGGTTCGAACGACCAGTTCCCGGATGGGTATGTTTACTGCCGGATTGTTTGATAAACGTAAGGACGTGGGGACTTTTAATGATGCGAATCCAATATCTTGTAGGACACAGTGCTACCACCAACGGTCACAGCCAGGTGACTCCCAACCTTCACCATCATCCGCTCCATGCCGCTTCCTGCCCGTCGTCTCGCAACCTGAAACAGTCTCACCCGCAGCTGGCCACCGCCACCACCACAACGTACGTATTGCAATCGTTCATGATGGTACCGCCGCCTCGGCGCAAGCGACGCCAGCAACACCAGCAACACCCAACGAAGGTGGCCAAGGTGGTTGTGCGGCGGCATTCGTCGCGGATATCGCGCCATTCGCGGGAGCAAAAGCTGCACCCGGTGCGCAAACGGCACCGCCGGCGGCTTGAGCAATGCATTTGTTCCTAAACGTAGCAAAAAAAAGTGCGCCGGTCTTGGCCAGCCCGAAAAAGCTTCATCGTATTGTGCTGCCCCGCCAAATTGCTGCCCGCCCGTGCGCCTTACCGCCTATACATGAGCTTTTGCGTGGTACACATACACATTAGCTTGATCGTGGCTACGCGCCTACCTAGCTTCTTTCATTTTGGCCGCTGGTACATGGCGTGTGTGCGTGTGTGGGATGCGTGCGTGTGTGTGTCTATATGTGTATATGTGTGCATAACATCGAGGGCCAATACGCTGCGATAGGTGAATTTGCTATTTTTGTCATTTTAATACCCCGTTTGTTCCCTAGGGTGGCGGACATTAACATTCTCCCGCAGTTGTACTGACACTGTGACTGAGCTAAACTCGGCTAACTATATTGCTCGTAAATCATTGAATCGTCTTACTCACTTACTTACATACTTACACAGCCCGCGCAATAATTGGTTCGCGGGTTTCGTATTGCTTCATACGTCCCTTGAACCGTTCACGATCGAGTGGCGTCGTATACCAATCCATAATCGTAGGACGCATCTGCGCGATCAACCACCATCTAATGTGAAGTCTCCTATGCCCATTTGAACGGACTGAAAAAACCTTACGTGCCCGGTCGACGGGCGCCATTTACATGACTTGACTAGGAGCCCACAGGAGCATGGCGAGTTCAATTCTTTTTTTTTTTTTTCATTACCACCGTAGCACCCGGGTAAGACAGGGTAAGAGCTGCCAAGATTTCAATAGAAAAAAACTTCACAAGCTTAAGCATGAAGCTATGAAGTAACAACACCCAAGAACAAGCGGAACCTAGCAAGCATGAACTTCGTCCACGAAAACAAATTTAATCAGTCGCTTGTGGATCGCTTTTTATACTTAGTAATTCGCATCGTCATCATGATTCGCTCCCACCCACTGACGTGTGTGAACCGACATTGTTGTGTACATATTGCGCAAACGGGAGCACACGAGTTGCAACTTTAGCACCCGCAACGGCGAGCGTACATCCGTGATCAAGTGATCGCAGATGGCCGATTGATAGCAAAATATCCCACCACTAGACTTATCAGTGGATGCACTTGCTACTCCCGGTCGGCATCTACAACTTCAAGATGATGCACCACCATGGTTGCATTCTGAGAAAGTGAATCTGTGAGTGAGAACAGCTGCCACTGAGTGCTATCAGTCGCCGATAAAGGGATCTGTCTTCCAGTCCAACACCTCCACTTCTAGCAATGATGGAAAGTTTACAAATAGCTTTCGCACTAATTGTGGTCCGAGGGACTCTCGCAGTCGTAGTAAATTGTGCGGAACGGACAACTGATCGGTCGTACTCACGCACTCTCGGAGGGGGGCGGGAAACGTGTGTCAGCTGCAAATGGACACGGAACGACAAGAGCGCGTAGCACGTGCTGTTGCAGTGATCGATTAATTCCAAAGGTTTCGCGGTCATCCGACGCACTCACTTGACCGGGAGATGTATAAGCATTATTAGCAATACTAGCGGATCGCGTTGCTTCTAGAAGGATGCTCTATCACCGCCTAGGAGGGCGCTTATCACCCCGCTGCAATGTATTGTCATGCGTCTAATGTTTGACATCGAGCGGACGTCGAACTAGGAAACGGTACGGACGCGACCTACAATTTTGTTCAGTACGCTATGCCTCCTTGGATCCTCGATTGAAAACGAGAGCGCGAAGCGCCAGTCCACTGTTACAAATGAAATGCAAAAGAGTAATCGAGGCGTTTTAATATTTCAAAACATCGATTTGATTATGTATTTCTGTGGTTGTAACATGTGATAACAGCTCAATAACAGTATAACAGGTAGCACAGCGCTTTGGCACTCCGGTTTTGGAGGCGTTCTTCCGTCTACTTTCGTCATCAATCACGCTACATGTGATTAGTATACTATATGGGTTTATATCTTTAGCTATTCCACCGGAAATCCTCCTAACGAGGAAATCTTGGCCTTCCAAAGTCCGTCTTCGTTAAGTTTTCGTTTAAACAGGAAGTTGATTAGTCAGTCCTGCGAGCGAGCTCTTCAACGCATGCATACAACCGTAGATGGATTATTGTTAGAAGGCTAAGTATACAAAAACAAAGCTCATGTGCAGCTCATGTGAAGATCCTTCTTCGGGGAATTCTATCTTAAGCAAGTTTCTCTGTATATCGTATAGCGCTTGGGACTATTGCCCCTAGTAGCAGTAGTATCCAGTTGGTCTGGTTCATTTATCGGTACCTGTACATACAATAATACTTTTCGTCTACTTGCCCGACGGCTGGAACCAACCGTGCAGACACTTTGGTACCGGTCCAGGCGTCACAAACTCACACCGTCCCAGCTCAGTAAAGCTTTTCGCATCCAGCACCAACAGCCCGGCTCGATTCTGCTCCTCACGACCCCAAACCATTGCCGCCAGCACTACACCATCATCCTCCGAAACGGGGTCCGGTGCTGGCACGAAGATAGGCTCGCTGGGATAAACATTCTCCTCGCACCACGTCAGTTTGCCCTTCGTCACGACGTCCACCTTGATCAGTGTGCCGGGATTGCTCGCATCCACATCGGAACTGATGGCGTAGAAGTACCGGTACGGACGCCCTAGATGACGCTCGTAGTAGATGCGCGGTGTTTCGCAACCCAAATCACACAACAGTTCCGGTTTGCAGAAGATGGTACGGTTGGGCATAACGTAGGCGGTCGCCTTCGAGTCTTCGATCTGCACCAGATTCTGCAGCACCAAACCGGCATCCTTCGTGTGCAGATTGTCATCCGTTGTGAAGGAGCTCAAATTTTGCCACATATCCGCCCAAGATGAGGTTGGATCGGCAGTGGAGGAACCCTTCTGGGCCTTCGGTTGTTTGGTACCGTAGTGCAGTGGTAAAACGAAACGTAGTGGCCGTCCACGGAACATCTTCGCATAGTCTGGATTGTTCTGCATGTTGCGCATCGTGTCGACGTACATGCAGTTTAGCATGGCCGGATCTTTGTAGCAGCAGATGTCGAGCACGACGTGACCCTCGCGCTCGTACTGATTGATGATGTGCAGATAGAAGAACGGTTCCGTGTGGTACGTGTGGCGCAGCTCGCCCGTATCACGATCCAGCAGATAGATGTACGTCTGCTGGCTTTCGAACCACTTCAGGGCGGCCGCCATCGGACGGTTGCGAATCTGACTCACCACCATCGTCGGCACGGACACGCTGAGCGGTTGCTCGACGATCACGAAAAAGTTCTCCGTAATGCCGAACGTGTGCATGTACCCCGGATGGAACTTCCAGCGTGCCGGCACGGATGCAACAATGCGCGCATTCTCGAACATGCCCGGTCCCTGCGGGAAGCAGATGATCGTGTACGCCGGTCCCGTTTTGGTGATCGAACAGCCCAGATTGTACACCGTACCGTCGGACATGACGTGCGGATGGGACGTGTGGTTAACGATGCCAACGTAGTCGGACACGTTCAGCTTCGCCTCGGTATCGAGCGTTTCCGGATCGATCCGGTGAATGATTGGGCTTTCGGTGAACGCGAAAAATTCATCCCCGAACGGATAGATCGAGATCATCGCATTGTCCGAATTGTTGACGCCGGGTTTGTTGAAAACGGCCGCGATTCTATGTCCGGGGAAAGAGGAAGCATATAAAAGCTGTCAGTACTCAAAGGAACTGTCCGAATGGGACAGGCTGGTGAAGCTTACTTTTGAAAGATTGTTTGGCACGGGTCGGGCACGGCACTCGTGCCAAACTCGGTCACAACGATACGCCTTGCAGCGGTATTCTTCTTGTACGCGTCCGACTTCAAGAACCGACACTGATACGTGACCTTCCCACTGTCGATGTTGAATCTGAAGAGGAAACAAACGAAAAAACACTGCTCAGTACGAGCTTGCTTACAACGATCGCCTTCCCTTACCGGTGAAGCAATGCCGAACTGTCAAACAGGTGATTGAACATCATGTCGCCCACCTTCAAGCTTCCGGGACCGTTTCGCAGCAGACTCCCGTTCAGCCATTCCGGTACCGTACCCTGCACCTTACCCTCGATCGGTTCAACGATCTCCTGCTCGCACGACCGTAACCACACGTTCACATCACAGTTCGGGTACATGTCCGACTGCTCCTGCTGCTGCTTTGCGTCCTCTTTCGGTGCCTTCACACGCTCCGGCTGAGGTTCGTCCTCTTCCAGCTCTGCTTCAGAGTCGACCGCACTCGACACTTCCGACACGCTCGTTTCAGTTGCCGCCTCTTGTTCGAGCTGTGTGTCAACGATAACCATAAAAAAATGGGGGAAATTGGATCATTCCCGATTGGATAAACACATTCTTCCCTTCGGAACTCTAACAACACACGCACGCACACACAAACACACAAAGATACATCGGGGTGTACCTGCGAGAACACGATCTGCTGATTCTTGTCACTACTCAGCGCGTAGATCACATTGCTGGACGTGGGCATCGGGTTCCACGTGAAGACGGGCGTCGCACGGCCACTTATCTCAAACTTGGCCGCTTCGGTCGGCAAATGCGGTACGGACCATTTGCGTGCCCGCTCATCTGCCGCTTCCTTTCCGGCGACATGCCCTTCACCTTCCTGTTCCTGGTCCGGATCGGTGGAATCTGGTGGTACCGGTGTGGCGGCAAGACTACAGCTGCGCGTCGAACACACCGACGATGGTCCGGAATGTGGTGTGAAGCGGCCATTTATCTGCAGGAAGCTAATGTTAAGCAGCTTGGCCGGATCGAACGGGCTCGGGCAGGGTGATTCGGGAAAGTTGGTTTCCTCGCAAAAATCTTCCACCGTAACATCCATGGCTGCCTAGGATTGCTTCTGTTCGACAAAACGGACCGCACCGAGACGGTTCTCGATACTGACTATTGCTGACTGGTATCGTTTCGGTCGGTGGCACGTTTTTATACGCCCGGAAATGGTGGACACTCTGGGGTACGCAGTACGCAGTTGTGTGTGCTGTTCGTTGGACAATCCTACCGGGACTAACATATTACCTGTCTGTTTGGTCCCTTGGGGAGGCCATTTGGATGCACCGATTTGGCTCACCGACATGCGCGATACGTTTTTGTGTGAGGCCAGTTATTTGGCTTCCCTGAATGAATACTGCGACTGTCTTGTTTGGCGGTGGCGGTGTGACCTGACCACACACACACACACGTATATTTGACTGTGCAATTAAATTAATCAAGTCGACGCAATTCATCACGCCGATTGCGTCACCACGATATCGGCCTCTTCCTGTTAATATCCCTTTGGATTAGTCGCGTTCGCCTCAAAAACTTACCTCAAACTTTTTGGTCCCAGCTGTGGATTGGCAATGGAAAGTCTCGTCCCCAGTACACACTGTGTCTTGTCCGGTTGTTGGCCACGAACGCTTTGCTCCCGTACTATTCCAGTAGTAGCAGTAGCACCGGGTTCGGATAATGCGCTTGAAGCGGATGATAATTCACGCCAATCATCATTGTTTATTGCGCTGGTTCGTACTATCGAAGGGCACGGTCACATTACGCGCGCGGTGATCAGGTGCACTTGACCTTGTGCGGTAGTTGAACCACCAGTTTGTGGTACGGTTCATTGTTTTGGATTCGAATTGAAGAGGTTTTTGGCTTTACCTTTTGGTGTTCAGACCTAGAGGTGTCCTAAGGATATCGGTGAGGCAACCAGAGGTAGAAAGCACCACCGCCAAAACCACTGTCAACTCTGCTAACGCTGTCCTTATTTGCTGGTGTGACATAATGTTGTGTAATAAGACCGGTTCCATAGCAGATCTTTTAATAGCGTTAGTCAGCATTAGGAGCGATTTTAAGTGCAAGTGAAAGTGAGGTCCGAGTTCTTCTGTAATCAGTTATGAGGTACAACATTTAAATGTGTAGTCCTGTCACGTGATGAACGTAATGCTGACGAATGATTCAATGGTCAGACTCAGAGGATTTTGAGGGACCCGCAAGCAAGACCTTCAAGACTTGTTCGAAGGAGGAAACGCTATATATCTTATGAGACAGGAATAATAGTAGAAGATGCTTTAGAAAGAACCTAACCGGCGATTATCCGATTACCGTTTCTCTAGGAGAACGAACCTCCTCATTCGCAATGGCAGACAACTAGATCACTTGACAGAGGTTGATTCAAGTACTTCGGAAGGGCTTCGAGACAAGAGGTTTCTATCCGATGTTCAGACAGCAGAGTGTTGGAACTAACCCAGTCCCCCAAACTTGGATATTAAATGAAAGTCTTCGCAATCTCGGAATAAGAAGGCATCCATAGGAGATCCTACGGTCGATCGTTATATAGTTAAGTGGTGTTAAGTTCAAAAGTGTCAGTAGAGCGTTAGGGATGAAGCTGGAATTATAAAGATTATCCACATTTCTGGTACAATTCTAGTAGAGTAACTCTTGCAGACCGCATACGCAGACTCGAAGAACTCCGTGGGCTGAGAAATGTGGACGTGAAACGAAGATCGGACATATTCTCAAGTCTGTTATCGTTATCTCTTCTTGTCCTACATCAGTATCACTGGTAGGCAGCCACAGGCATCAATGCATAAAAAAAAATAGTTCCCCGAACTATCATATTTCCATCTTTCCATTTGAGGAAATGAATTATTACGTTTCATCTACTCAGTAATCAGTAAAATCTACCAAAGCTTCCTGTTATCGCTCGCTTTTGCTCTCTCGAGTGGCGCACTAAAACGACTTTCACTCGACCATTTTGACAGATGCTACCGCACCGCATCACCGGTCAGGTTTTGTCTTCCCCCGTGTGAGATTAACCATCTCTCAAACGATTACAATCGATTGCGCACGAAGCATTCATTGTCGTTGCAACTGGTCGTAACTGGTTCGGTGTGAATACAATTCTCGTAAGATGTGCGCAAATCGGGGCCAGATTGTTAACGATAACCGACACACAGCCACAGCAGCAAAACCACCACTAACCGGTACGAAGCAGTGTATCCTACTACGGTGCATCAGAAGCAATGTAATCAATGTTAAACAATCTGATAATAAGACGAAGCAAAGAAAAAACACACACACACACAACCATCTCCCCATATAACACTCATTGTTGATGCGCTTTTACTCTGCTGTTGTTGACACATCTCACACAATGATAATGGGATACACAGAATTATGGCAAGAATTCTCGCTTGTCCAGCAAAACAAAAACCTCCGGCCTGTGTGGCACGATTACCCTACCGCCCGAGATTCTTATAGCAGCTTTCTTCTTCTTGTTCTTTCCTGAATTGCATTGCAGGTCCTCCAAAAAACATCACCGATAATGCGCTGGCTGCTGACCACGGAGTCGACGGATGACGGGGATGGTTTGTCCGGGTCTGCCCCTTCCACAAATTGGGAGCAACGCAAAAACAAGACGAGATTGTGCGACGCAAGATGCCCCCCCCCCCCCCCATCATCCCCACTCATGCCTTGGCCGGTGTGTGCAGTCGAACAAAAATGAGGCACGTCTCGCAGCCACATCCTCGGAGCCAGACTAACAACACGAAATTCCAAACCCTGACTGACCCCCTTGGGGTGGACGTTGTCTGACGTTGATAAGAAGTTTTTTTTTGTTTCCTCACACATACACACACACACACACACACACACACACACACACACAACAGATTAGGGAAATCTGAAAACGGGGGACGCTGGCAACAAACTCCTCGGCCACGGTTTCGAGATGTGAAATATTTCAAGAAAACGAGCTACAGATTAACACAACCGAGGGCCAGCAGGCCAACACAAGCACGCACGTACTTTTAAGAAGCAGAAAATGCAAACGAAAAGTAGTAAAACGAACGGTGAAAGAACACCACCACCACCACCAAGGTACCAAGGTACGTCGAACGAGTGTGACAACATGTGACTACTTTTATCAAAAGAGCGAAAGATTTATTTTTCCGTTTTTCTCTGAGAGGAACACTAACATTAACACATAGCTCCGTTTTCCTTCACTATTTCTTCTGAGTTTTTTTTTTTTATAAAACGAGAGAATTATAAAGAAAGTTAGGCGAATCATCATTTCTAGGATCGCACCGACATGGAGGGCAATCCTGTGATCACAAATGTAATAAAGCTAGCCTACTTGCGGTAAACGTACACACATTTATATATATATATATATATCTACATAAACATACATCTACAGATGGAACTGTATAGCGTTATGAACGAACTATTCCACTATTCCATCACTACTCACTACGACGCGCGGCGCGGTCCGCAGTGGTGTATGAATAAAGGGCGCACAGTAACAAAGGTAACCCCATGTGACGCGGTTTGCATCATCCCCCTCTCCCCTTTTTTGTTTTGTTGTCGTATACAATAACATAAGTATGACGCTCTCGTCACATAAGAACACGACTCGCGCACACACACACACACACGCACACAGATACACCCATTACAGCACGTGTCCGTCGACGAACGATCGCAGCACACGGATCTGTTCCTGCACCGATAGACGCGACGTACCACCGACGACCGTATACTGCTCCACACTGTTTTCATAGTTCCAGATGCGACTGATCGTCTCGTCAAAGTGTGGACTAATTTCCTGCAGATCTTCCAGCGTTAGCTTGTTGATCGGGATCTTTACCTTTTCCGAGTGGGCGACCACCTCGCCGGAGATGTGATGTGCCTCCCGGAATGGGATGCCACGGCGCACGAGATAGTAGGCCTGTAAAGAAGAACATCACGATGTTTTAGCAAGGCGGGAGAGCGACAAGAGAGAATCCCGCATGCTTACCATATCCGTGGCGAGCATCTCGTACCCGAGCGAGCTAAGGCACCGATCCTCGTCGACGCGCATCGTCTGGATAATGCCACCGATCAGCACCAGACACATCTGCATCTGATCGTACACCCCGAACATCCCGCTCTTGTCACACTGCAGATCCTTATTGTACGTCGACGGTAGGCCCTTGAGCGTCATCAAGATGGCGCAGTGCTGTCCAAACACCGGGCCCGTAATTCCGCGGATCAGCTCCAAACTGTCCGGATTGCGTTTCTGCGGCATCAGGCTGCTGCCGGTCGTGTACTCCTCGGACAGCTCGATAAAGTTGTACTCCTTGGTCGAGTAGAGGATCAGATCTTCCGCCAGCCGGCTCATATGGACCGCCACCAGCGTGCACAGGAAGTTAAACTCCACCACAAAGTCCCGATCGCTCACCACGTTCATGCTGTTGTGTGACACCCCATCGAACCCAAGGTCAGCCGCCAGCTTGTGCCGGTTAATGTTGAACGGATTGCCGGCCAGTGCGCCACTGCCCAACGGCAGCACGTTCATGCGCCGTCCGAACTCGTCGAACCGGTCGAAGTCTTCCTTGAAGTAGAACGCGTAACTAAGCAACCAATGGCTAAATCGGACCGGTTGGGCCCGCTGCATGTGCGTGTAGCCCGGCATCAGCACGTCAATGTTCCGATCGGCCACCTCATTGATCGAGCGCACCAGCTCCAGCAGCAGCCGCTGCAGATCGGCAATAGCGTTCCGCATCCACAGCTTCATGTCCACCACGACCTGCTCGTTGCGGCTCCGGCCCGTATGCAGCTTGCCGGCAATCTGTGGTCCAATAATCTCGAACAGCCGACGCTCGTTCACCGTGTGGACGTCCTCATCGCGGGGCAGCAGCTTGATCGAACCCTTGTTCCATTCGTCCCGTATCGCGTCCAGCCCGTACACGATCACCTTAAACTCGCTCTGCGTCAGCAGGCCAGCATCGGCCAGACTCTTGGCGTACGCGATACTTCCATCGATGTCCTCCGAGTACAGCCGTTTGTCCACCGTGAGCGAGTTGTTCACCTTCGACAGGACGTGGTCGGTGGCTTTAGAGTATCGGCCACCCCACAGCTTGAACGGCGTATTATTCTGCGTCTGCTCCGTTGCGGACACGATCCGATTGTTACGATTGCTCATCTTGGTCCCTTGTTACAAACACACACACTCACACGCACACACACACACACTAGAGCTCTGTATACTACACTGCCGGCGGCACTGAGCTTCTAAAACGTTGGTGAGCTGCGGAGCGCTCTTAAATACTGCTGGACCGGCCCTACCGAACGGTGCGATAAGCGAGTACGGCCGAACCAGGGTTATCCGATCGGGTAAGGTTATCAGATCTGGCAGCTGCGTCGGACGACCAGCACGAACGGTAGCTAGAGTACATCCGAACAGCTGGACTGGACGGACGGGCGCGCGCCTCCCCATAAACCCGATCCCGGGATTCCATAAAAAAAGCCTCCCGACGACTTTGAACTTGAACGAACCGGAAATCGGACCGACGTACGAAGAAGCGTTGGAGCTGTGGGGTTTCAGGCCCAAAGTGGAGCAAAGTTGATTCACCACCGCTAGGGTTTAGTCGTGCTATTGCGTTGTTATTGCATCTGCTGTCGTCAAACAGTTCGTTGTCCCCACGATTCTCTGCTTTTGGACACCGGATCCTCGAATCTTGGATCTTCTTTATCGCTCCCGCATGGTAGCCGCATGTCGCCAAACGTAGGGCGTGAGGCGCACGTCGCAAAAATAGCCTTCGGAGGTCAAGCAGCAGCATCGCCCGAATCCAAAAATAAAGCAAAAACCACCTGCCCCGTTCCGTGGTCACGGTGTTTTGCATTTTGCACGGACGCAATAACGGCGATAATCAGCATGGGGCCGAGCGTGGCGAGCGTGATAGCTCGGTTTCATAATGAGGCTACACACTATTCGCTTCACCGTGTACATACATGGTAGGAGAGATTTCGTAATATGTGTACGTATTAAGTACGCAGGGATCTAAGAAGGCTTGTGCCACACCAATGGTAAATGCTCTCGCAAGTCAAATGGCAAGCAGTGTGTCACGTACTGTTGTTTCAAGGAACCATTCGGGCGAGTTATTTGTGTTGAGTTGTATTGCAACTGTTTCAACAAACGATATACACACATACTATAACTTTCAATCTCATTTCACAGGCAAACAAAGAGATTATGTTAAATAGGGTGTACAATTAATCTCTCTCTCTCTCTCTCGGTCTTGCTGTATATATGGATAAACAAATTCGTATATACTAAGTGTACACGTAGTACTATGACTTTTGACATTTGTTTGTTTACATTTTTCGGTTTCGATGGTTGAAAGACGAAGCGTCCATCGCGGTACAATGTACATATCGTCAGTAGTAGTAGATCACTTAGGATGCATTCCTAGTCTGACCTAAAGCAGACAGTTTTTGGTCCATCTTTTGAATAGTACTATTAAGCACTGAATGGAGAGTTTTAAACTATTCGAACTTAAGGCCGAAAATACAGTGAGCGCGAAAGAAACACGTTCGCCCGAAAGTGTCTGCGTTTCCATGGTACCACGCTCGTTGTCATGGCGTATTTATTCCTTGAAGATAAGAGGTATAAGCGTATTCGGCGTTTTTTTTTTTCGGCGGTCTATGTATTGTGTTGGCGTACGATTTCCATGTTCATTGCATTCACGGCATAGGAATTGTTTTATAGCAAGGTAAACCTCTTAAGCTGCAAAATAAAACAACGATCTCAGCTGTGACGTTATCTGTGACGGATTGTTCTGTTGCAAGTAGACAATATATCTTCCAACTAACGAGTATTAGTTTTACGCCAAAGCTAAGATTACATTCTATTCTAGGCGCACTCGGAAAATGGACTGCCACGTTCACTGCTCCTTCGACCGCAACGGTATGCTCGCCCGAACACGGGCACCGGTTTGTACAGCACACAGAGGCTTGGTTCTGCGAATGGGCGAATGCGAACAGTGATTGTACGCTCAAACCCTATGCCAGACTCCAAACCATGCTACGAACCACATTTTTGGATCAAATTTGCACAAGTGCTCCAAACCTGCTGTCTGTTTAAGGCTACAGCTAACGGAGGGAAGACGAAACGTCTCTGCAGTGTCTGCAGCTTTAGAATCATTAGAATGGCGTTGCATGCATGTAGAGGAGTTTGGTTTTCGATAATACGTAACGTGCGATAATTTGCATCCTAACAACAGACCCAACGGCAAGTGGTTATGCGCCATTGACATTCCTGATACAATTGATCGTTCGAAACTCCAATTATTATCTTTGGTTTACAAGAATTGCGAAGACGGTTAAAGATACCAAAGGGACACTGATGAAAGCACTCTAACAGGGTCTATGGGTTTCGTAGTAGAATTGATGTCCCGAAATTCTAATAAACTACCTATGAATGACATGAACTAGTAGCCTGATTAACCAAATGAAAGGACGATGTTAGCATTGGCTACGAAAGGAAAGAGGAACAGCCGACGTTTTCGGTTGTTCGATAGCATTCACATGACATGGCATAGCTACCTTCGATGTATCTTCCCTTGCAGTTTCTATGCTGCTGTAGGTCATCTTTCGGTTGTGTCCTTCGATCTCCTGTGTTCCAAGGAACTCTCCCAAAGGAGAGACTCTGCTCCGGCGAGAATGGTCAACCTCCTGGCCAACGCCCTTTAAAGCGGTATCGCAAGACCTCTCCCGGTAGATTGCGAGGATCAACCTAGCTACACTTAAAATTGGCCTGTACTATCAACCATGGTATAAGCCGATTCTTTTCTAAGAAAATGATACCATTTGCAGTATGTGCGTGTGTGTGTGTGTGTCTCAGAAGAGCAAAAAAAAAGCATTGCTCCCATCCGAAACCTCCCAAAACAGAGTACAAATCTGCACACAGAACAGCGGTTTTCAGCGACTGTAAGCGTTCTGTTTGTTCAGGTGCGCCGGGTTGCCGGGATATCTGTCACACGCGTCCCCATTGGATGCGTCGGTTGGTGCGAGAGACACAAACACACAGACATACCCGGCCAGCACCCACACAGGATCTCTCTGGTCCGGACTATAAATGGAGCACGCAATGGGTGAGACCGACCAAAAGTAGCAGCAATCCTGCAACATGAAGGCGTTCTGCTTCACTTTAACGATTCTCTGCGCCGTCCAGGTAGGGTTGTAGGACGTACGACTTGCGGCTATCCGTCTATCCCCATCGTTCATTCTCACTCACTCTCTTTTTCTCACTCTCTCTCTCTCTCTCTGTTGCAGAGTATTCTGGCGTACCCGCGGCCAGATTTCGCCATCAATGGAGTAGTGTCGGGTACAGCTCAGGTCAAGACCGCGGCCGGTGAGTTGAACACCGCCATCGGGAAGACAGGTGAAGGTTCGGTCACACCTACCTCCGGCTACATCCTGCTGACGACGATCAGCAACAATCTGCAGGCCATCGGAGATGCGATCGTCGGCTCCGGTACCGAGCTCGGCAACGCACTCAACAATCTCGCCGCCGACTCGACCGGTCCAGTTGCGACCGTGTTCGATGGTGTGATTGCTAAACTCGATTCGTTCGACGGCGTGCTAAAAGGCACCTTCAGCGGTAAGCTGAGCGCCATCGGTACCGACACCGGCGTCTACATACCCAAGCAATTCGCCGACGCGTTCAAGACAACCGGCGCCACACTTGCCATGCTCAAGACGGCACTGTCCACGCTCAAGGCCGATGTCCAGAGTGCGAAGACCGCTTCCGGCAGCTCGTCGAGCGTTTCGAGCGCGATCATCCGTGCCAAGATTCCGGCCAAATCGGTTAACAATGTGCTCACGCAGATCCGTCAGCTCAAGGCTAACATGCCGCTCATCCAGTTCGTCATCGACAGTTCGCTCGACAATCTGAATATGGTGGACACGTTTATCATTGAAATGAAGAAAGAAGTTGATCGAGGCACCGGTTTGTACACAACGTCGATCCAAGCCTTCCAAGCGAATCTTGGTGTTGAAGCTCTGAACGTTGGTAACAAGGTGTCGATCGGTATCGGAAGCTCAATCACCAGCCTCATTTCCACCATCAAGGCCGAACTGGATACGGTCACAAAGTACACGGAAGATCTCGCCCCCAAGATCTCCGCTCTGGATACGGCCTGCACTACCACGCTCGCTACTAAGGTCGGTACCGCTTCGTCGGCCTACAACACCCACAGCACTAACGTGCCCACGCTGATTACCGATCTGGTGGCTTCCCTCGGTCAAGCTCTGTGCAGCCCGATCAAGGCCGTGTCGCTGGTACAGATCGCCAACGGTGGCTTCTCGGACTTCTGCTTCAGCAAGTACTCGCCGCGAGTGTTTGCCCAGGTTTCGCTCACCATCGACGCGTTCGATGTGTGCTTCGAGAAGGAGCTGTCCCGTCTGATCACCCTCGAGGGAGTCGTCTTGAGCATCGCCGAACAGATTGCCTTCAACACGGCCGACCTGTTCGACAACCTGTCTGTCTGTCTGGATCTGCCCACCGCAAACCAAAGAGGAACAGCCGACGTTTTCGGTTGTTCGATAGCATTCACATGACATGGCATAGCTACCTTCGATGTATCTTCCCTTGCAGTTTCTATGCTGCTGTAGGTCATCTTTCGGTTGTGTCCTTCGATCTCCTGTGTTCCAAGGAACTCTCCCAAAGGAGAGACTCTGCTCCGGCGAGAATGGTCAACCTCCTGGCCAACGCCCTTTAAAGCGGTATCGCAAGACCTCTCCCGGTAGATTGCGAGGATCAACCTAGCTACACTTAAAATTGGCCTGTACTATCAACCATGGTATAAGCCGATTCTTTTCTAAGAAAATGATACCATTTGCAGTATGTGCGTGTGTGTGTGTGTGTCTCAGAAGAGCAAAAAAAAAGCATTGCTCCCATCCGAAACCTCCCAAAACAGAGTACAAATCTGCACACAGAACAGCGGTTTTCAGCGACTGTAAGCGTTCTGTTTGTTCAGGTGCGCCGGGTTGCCGGGATATCTGTCACACGCGTCCCCATTGGATGCGTCGGTTGGTGCGAGAGACACAAACACACAGACATACCCGGCCAGCACCCACACAGGATCTCTCTGGTCCGGACTATAAATGGAGCACGCAATGGGTGAGACCGACCAAAAGTAGCAGCAATCCTGCAACATGAAGGCGTTCTGCTTCACTTTAACGATTCTCTGCGCCGTCCAGGTAGGGTTGTAGGACGTACGACTTGCGGCTATCCGTCTATCCCCATCGTTCATTCTCACTCACTCTCTTTTTCTCACTCTCTCTCTCTCTCTCTGTTGCAGAGTATTCTGGCGTACCCGCGGCCAGATTTCGCCATCAATGGAGTAGTGTCGGGTACAGCTCAGGTCAAGACCGCGGCCGGTGAGTTGAACACCGCCATCGGGAAGACAGGTGAAGGTTCGGTCACACCTACCTCCGGCTACATCCTGCTGACGACGATCAGCAACAATCTGCAGGCCATCGGAGATGCGATCGTCGGCTCCGGTACCGAGCTCGGCAACGCACTCAACAATCTCGCCGCCGACTCGACCGGTCCAGTTGCGACCGTGTTCGATGGTGTGATTGCTAAACTCGATTCGTTCGACGGCGTGCTAAAAGGCACCTTCAGCGGTAAGCTGAGCGCCATCGGTACCGACACCGGCGTCTACATACCCAAGCAATTCGCCGACGCGTTCAAGACAACCGGCGCCACACTTGCCATGCTCAAGACGGCACTGTCCACGCTCAAGGCCGATGTCCAGAGTGCGAAGACCGCTTCCGGCAGCTCGTCGAGCGTTTCGAGCGCGATCATCCGTGCCAAGATTCCGGCCAAATCGGTTAACAATGTGCTCACGCAGATCCGTCAGCTCAAGGCTAACATGCCGCTCATCCAGTTCGTCATCGACAGTTCGCTCGACAATCTGAATATGGTGGACACGTTTATCATTGAAATGAAGAAAGAAGTTGATCGAGGCACCGGTTTGTACACAACGTCGATCCAAGCCTTCCAAGCGAATCTTGGTGTTGAAGCTCTGAACGTTGGTAACAAGGTGTCGATCGGTATCGGAAGCTCAATCACCAGCCTCATTTCCACCATCAAGGCCGAACTGGATACGGTCACAAAGTACACGGAAGATCTCGCCCCCAAGATCTCCGCTCTGGATACGGCCTTCACTACCACGCTCGCTACTAAGGTCGGTACCGCTTCGTCGGCCTACAACACCTACAGCACTAACGTGCCCACGCTGATTACCGATCTGGTGGCTTCCCTCGGTCAAGCTCTGTGCAGCCCGATCAAGGCCGTGTCGCTGGTACAGATCGCCAACGGTGGCTTCTCGGACTTCTGCTTCAGCAAGTACTCGCCGCGAGTGTTTGCCCAGGTTTCGCTCACCATCGACGCGTTCGATGTGTGCTTCGAGAAGGAGCTGTCCCGTCTGATCACCCTCGAGGGAGTCGTCTTGAGCATCGCCGAACAGATTGCCTTCAACACGGCCGACCTGTTCGACAACCTGTCTGTCTGTCTGGATCTGCCCACCGCAAACCAGGGCGCCTGCTTCACGACGGTAAGTGGCAGGATTCGCCCATCATCATAACGCATAACGCATCGTTCGTTAATGCATCTCTTGTCGATTTCAGCTCACTCCGTACTACACAAAGCTGGCTGAGAAGTCCGAGGCACATCTCACGACGATCGCCAACCTGGTAACAGCAGAAACCAAGGCCAGCTTCAACCGTCTCGGTGCCTGCCTCTTCGTCTCGCTCTCGAGTACCACGCTGAGCGCTACCGATATCGCCTCGACTGCCACGTCCTGCCTGACAGCTGGTCCCCAGCCTTAAGCAAGCCCGCACGCAACCGCCCCCAATAACGTTATTACGCCAAAACAACGACACACACACACACCCCAATAACGTTATTACGCCAAAACAACGACACACACACACACACATACACACATGCACATGCGAGTTGGTTCAATCAGTGGAAAATATAGTTGAAAGATAACGTGCATAAAAAAAAAAAACGAATGACAAACATACACACACACACACAATCAATACCGTACCGTTTCAATGCGTCGTGAGCCGAGTGTGGTCGGGAGGTTTTGTAGATCAATAAAATGTAGCAATTACATTAAGCGATCGCATCGTTTCATCGGAGTTCGGCAGCGATTCCACCTCCAGGATTGGTGCAAGTTCTGTCTGGCAACCGCTTGCCAATCTCGAACAATTCCGTTGACCCAGCTGTTGTGGGAGGTTGTGGGGTCTGTATTTTCGTGGAACTCTGTACGCCGTACGTAGGACTGGCGTGGGACTGTTTGGACAGGTTGCGCTGCAGCTGAAGCTGTCGAAGAGGTCTAGCGGTTGCAGCTTTTCCGTTGCTGTCACGCTGTCACTGTTTTCTGTTCATGGCCACTACTTTTGCTTTCGTTTGTCAGCAGAGCAAGGCTCAACCGCTTCAGTCGAACAAGATGAGTGTTCCCAAAGACACACGGACAGAAAGGTCCTGCAACCTTTCGACCCTGTTGAGGGTATTGCCGTGCGGTGACGCCCTGGTAACGGGTGTCAAGCGTCAACAATCACACAATCTAGTTGCTCTCTAGTTTCCATCTGTTCAGCAAGATTTTTCTCCCTAACAATTGTGTTCCCCCCCGAAAAACGCAGACTAAGATCTCTCGAGGTGCAGGCCTCACCATCCTAGGTGTCCGGCCGTTAATGGGTAAAACCTTGTCCTTTAAGATGATGTTGCCACAGTCTGGTCGTTTGATCTAATCCTGCAAAGGGTCTCTCGTCTTCTAAGGTTCTCTCGTCAAGAACATCTTCGCTTCCGTATTCTTCAAACAGCCACAACCTTGGTGGAGTGAACATCAGCGGTTTATATCTTCTCTTGTAAATCTAACCATCCATGAAAGAGTTTCTTGAAGTTAAACACATTAATGTCCAAACTAGAACAAAATCAAAAAAGGTCAGGCCACCATCCGAATGGAGATATTAAAAGCTGTTGAAGTCTTATTTCTTAAACAGATTGCATATAAATCTTGACGACGAATGGACGCTATCTTTGCGAACAACTCGTCTAAAACAAGACACCTAGTAGTCGAGGAAGCTGCATCGTCTAACCTCTTTCTACCACAAGACTTCGTTGATCGTCGAAAAGATGTCTGCTTACGAAAAGATTGTGTAGTCGTCTAAAGGGCCTTATCGTGCAAGCAGTCATGTTGTGCGTCGGGCTCGAAAGGTTCCAAAAGCGATACTCAAAGCATCCTCAAGACTGAACGTACCATGAAGAACTGGCATCGAGTACAGGACTCTGACTGCGGCATTTGTCTTCTCATTTTTACAGCGATCATAACCAATCTTGTCAAATATCTCCGAAGCCTTCTGTAGGCTGTGATTGATGATCTTTCGAAAACTATTCCCTCGGTCTACTGTGATGTCAACGAGATCTCGTAATAAACTGTTTTGGAGTGTACCTCTTACAGATACATCTAAACGTGCTTCATGTTCAATACTTCAGTTGAGCCTCATTCTTGTGTTTTGCCAAAATCAGTACTAAACCATCCTATTACAGATAAATCACGGTGGCCCCAAATGTATGTTTACATAGATGGCGACGCAACGAACGGAAGGCAACAGCGAAAAAAAAGAAACTGAAGATTAAAGTCACTATTTGACATAACAACACCAAAAATTCATCCCGAAAATAGCACAGGCAACGGATGAGTACGTGTGGTGAGTGTGATCGTTCGAGATATAAACGAAGTACACAGCGCGACCGCAGCACATTTGCGGAAAGCGTTTGCAATGAAGGCGTTTACACTAGTTTTACTGGTGCTTTGCACCATCCAGGTTAGTAACACATATAGACACACACACATAGAATCGCCCAAGAGCATGATGAAAGGGATTTTAACGTTTGTTCGCATCAATTTTCCAGATATCAACAGCGATTCCTCGACCTGACTTTGGCGTCAATGTGCCGGTGTACGGTGGCGCGAATGTTGCCGTAACTGCAAAGGAAGGCAATACACTGATAGATAAAGTGAATGACAACCTGGACGTTGAGCTAATATCCGGTGCTCCACTGCTCACCACCATCAAGACACAGCTGATCGGTATTGCGAATGATTTCACCATCAAGGGTCTTGCGGTGACCGGTGCGATCGATACACTGGCCACCAGTACAGGTCCGCTGGACGATGCCTTCACTGCATTTACTACCGCCAGCAATGATTTGATGCTGCTGGCAAACAGTGGGCTCACCCCCTACTATACAGTGCTGGAAGCGAAGCTGGACACCTCCATCACCACCATGCTGCGGGATGCGATAACGGATGTTACCACCGAGCTAACGAAACTCGGTGGCCTACTGGACTCACTGAAGTTGCAGCTGAAGTCGGCTGTAACTGCGGCCGGTTCTAACGCACCCTCCAAAACCATCCTACGCAAGTACGTGTCGACAACCCTGACGTCGAACATTGGCAAAAGTGTGATCTCGCTGAAGGCGCTCATCCCGCTGGTAACGTACATTGTGGCCAACTCGATCGAAAATCTGAAGGTGGCAGATGACTACATCATCGACGCTGGTAAGGTCGCAACCAATTCGCTCGATACTACCAACAAGGGTCTGGAAGCGCTCGAAGCCGAAATCCAGCAGTACAGTGACGATACGAGCCAAATCACGGCCATCATCGCACCGGTCGCTCAGGCCAATCTGGATATGTCGAGCGTCGACATGTCCGGCATTTCGTCGATCAGTAGCGAGATGAACGAGTACAAGTCAACGTACACGACCGAGCTGGACAATACCATCGCCGCGATAAAGGCGTTGTACGACGAATACAAGAAGCTCGATATATCGGATTGGGTGAGTGCGTTCATCAATCAAAAGGCGCTCGATCATGTGTTCCGGCTGGTAATCGTGTTGATCTCAAACGGTAAGTACGCCGACTACTGCTACAGCAAGTACGCCCCCCGTGCGCTCGCACTGTTCGACGAGCAGGCACGCGAAGCGAACCGGTGCGTCGATCTGGAGATTACGCGTCTGCTGAAGCTGCAGGAGATACTGCTTGCCATCACCAAGCTGTTGGTGTTCAACATCGAAGATCTGCTGGCCGAGATCACGATCTGTGCCAAATCATCGGCCCTGTGCGACGTAGATGTAAGTGCAGCGATGAAGAGTGTTCGCTCGTTGCGTGCACACCACTCATGAGCCGTTTTGTCCCTTCTTTATCTTACAGAGTGTTGAATTGGCCTTCCACAAGATACACCTTTCCGCACTGGCGCACCAAACCTCCATGAAGAACATTGTCAAGGCCGACACGGCGGCCAGAATACAACGTATAAGTGCGTGCTTCAGCACGTCCGACTATTTGCTCGTGATTGCCACCAACAACATGATTCCGGAAATCAACAGCTGCGCCACGGATGGACCTAATGCGCCATAAAGAAGCGTTCAACCGAGTGGGATCAGCACATGACTTCCGTCTATAAAAGAGAAGAAAATTAAGCTAAGTAAGACATTCGTTCTTTTGCATCGGATTGATTTTTTCGAATCTTAGAGACGTTAAAGTCGCTCAGATATCGGTGCAGAGGGTACAATAACAGTGAGACAAAAAAGTGTCTAAATTCTTCCGAAAATTTCCATTACCAATAAACGACGGCTAAAACTGTCTGCTGTTGGCTCAGATGTGTTGATGCAGCTGATGTTTACGTTTGGTTGGGCTGTGGTTTTTATTTCGAACATGGAATTGCTTGATCCTCTATCGACGCTCGCGTACTTGACTTTTTGATTGTATTAGTATAACCTAAATAGTTGAGAAGTACAAGAAAGATACAAAACTACACAGATTTGTTAAAACTTTATTAAACAATCGTAGAGACATAATGTTGTTGTAATCCAACATCGTTCAATTTTTGAGACGGAAGTTTCATTACCGAAAAAGCGTTTGATTGGACACTTTTCTCAACTCGGTACATCTACTCTAGCAGTCTTTGGATGCAATAAGCTGGGGTTTTTGGCTAGTCAAACGATTATATGCTTTATAGTGTTATGTTCAACACTGTAGTTTAGCCTCATTCTTGCGTTTTGCCAAAATCAGTACTAAACCATCCTATTGCAGACAAAATACGGTGGCCCCAAATGTATGTTTACATAGATGGCGACGCAACGAACGGAAGGCAACAGCGAAAACAGAAGAAACAGAAGAAGAAACTTACTTTTCCACACCACAAGCATAGCGAAAATTCATCCCGAAAATAGCACAGGCAACAGATGAGTACGTGTGGTGAGTGTGATCGTTCGAGATATAAACGAAGTACACAGCGCGACCGCAGCACATTTGCGGAAAGCGTTTGCAATGAAGGCGTTTACACTAGTTTTATTGGTGCTTTGCACCATCCAGGTTAGTAACACATATAGACACACACACACATAGAATCGCCCAAGAGCATGATGAAAGGGACTTTAACGTTTGCCCGCAACTATTTTCCAGATTTCAACAGCGATTCCTCGACCCGATTTTGGCGTCAATGTGCCGGTGTACGGTGGCGCGAATGTTGCCGTAACTGCAAAGGAAGGCAATACACTGATAGATAAAGTGAACGACAATCTGGACGTTCTGCTAAACTCTGGGTATCCACTGCTCACCACCATCAAGACACAGCTGATCGGTATTGCGAATGATTTCACCACCAAGGGTCTTGCGGTGACCGGTGCGATCGATACACTGGCTACCAGTACAGGTCCGCTGGACGATGCCTTCACTGCATTTACTACCGCCAGCAATGATTTGATGCTGCTGGCAAACAGTGGGCTCGCCCCCTACTATACAGTGCTGGAAGCGAAGCTGGACACCTCCATCACCACCATGCTGCGGGATGCGATAACGGATGTTACCACCGAGCTAACGAAACTCGGTGGCCTGCTGGACTCACTGAAGTTGCAGCTGAAGTCGGCTGTAACTGCGGCCGGTTCTAACGCACCCTCCAAAACCATCCTGCGCAAGTACGTGTCGACAACCCTGACGTCGAACATTGGCAAAAGTGTGATCTCGCTGAAGGCGCTCATCCCGCTGGTAACGTACATTGTGGCCAACTCGATCGAAAATCTGAAGGTGGCAGATGACTACATCATCGACGCTGGTAAGGTCGCAACCAATTCGCTCGATACTACCAACAAGGGTCTGGAAGCGCTCGAAGCCGAAATCCAGCAGTACAGTGACGATACGAGCCAAATCACGGCCATCATCGCACCGGTCGCTCTGGCCAATCTGGATATGTCGAGCGTCGACATGTCCGGCATTTCGTCGATCAGTAGCGAGATGAACGAGTACAAGGCAACGTACACGACCGAGCTGGACAATACCATCATCGCGATAAAGGCGTTGTACGACACGTACAAAACAGCCGTCCCGCTCGTATCGGACGGGCTGAGTACGTTCCTCAGTGACAAGGTGGGCGACCATCTGCACCGGCTGGTATTCGTGTTGATCTCGAACGGTAAGTACGCCGACTACTGCTACAGCAAGTACGCCTCCCGTGCGCTCGCACTGTTCGACGAGCAGGCACGCGAAGCGAACCGGTGCGTCGATCTGGAGATTACGCGTCTGCTGAAGCTGCAGGAGATACTGCTCGCCATCACCAAGCTGTTGGTGTTCAACATCGAAGATCTGCTGGCCGAGATCACGATCTGTGCCAAATCATCGGCCCTGTGCGACGTAGATGTAAGTGCAGCGATGAAGAGTGTTCGCTCGTTGCGTGCACACCACTCATGAGCCGTTTTGTCCCTTCTTCATCTTACAGAGTGTTGAATTGGCCTTCCACAAGATACACCTTTCCGCACTGGCGCACCAAACCTCCATGAAGAACATTGTCAAGGCCGAAACGGTGGCCGGACTGCAGCGTGTAAGTGCGTGCTTCAGCACGTCCAGGTATTTGCTCGTGATTGCCTCCAACAACATGATTCCGGAAATCAACAGCTGCGCCACGGATGGACCTAATGCGGCATAAAGAAGCGTTCAACCGAGCGGGATCAGCACATGACTTCCGCCTATAAAAGAGAAGAAAATTAAGCTAAGTAAGACATTCGTTCTTTTGCATCGGATTGATTTTTTCGAATCTTAGAAACGTTAAAGTCGCTCAGATATCGGTGCAGAGGGCACAATAACAGTGAGACAAAAAAGTGTCTAAATTCTTCCGAAAATTTCCATTCCCAATAAACGACGGCTAAACCTGCTGTTGGCTCAGATGTGTTGATGCAGCTGATGTTTACGTTTGGTTGGGCTGTGGTTTTAATTTCGAAAATGGAGTTGCTCGATTCCCTATCGACGCTCGTGTACATGAGTTCTTGATTGCATTAGTATAACCTAGAAAGTTGAGAGAAACTTCTCTCCAGTTTCTCTCCAGATTTAGGTGTCTACTAGGTGTCTCTTCTTCTTCGCTGGCACTACAACCTCTGTAGGTCTTGGCCTGCTAGCAATTTTGCTAGCTTTCTGTGACTTAGTTATACCCGTAGCTGGATAGTCAGTCCTGCGTACGGGGAGGCGGTCCGCCGGGATTTAAACCCCGGTCCTGCCGTGTGAAGACCGGCGCCGCTATCGTAAACATCACCGGGCCGACTTTGAATTTAATGAATGTTAATTCTTTATGCGTTCACTAATTTTTTATTCTACCGCAGGCAAGTACGTCTTTTCACCTCGGAAGCTCAGAACATTCTCCTTCTACTCTCTTCTTGCATTCAGGGAGTGTGATGCCTATCTGTCTTCTATTGCACTTTGTGTCTTTGACACCTGACCAAGGTTAACATTCCTTGAGAGATTTGTAGAGACAGATTTGTATATTATCGATCACACAGTTATAGAGACACGATGCTGCCATTGTCCATTGTCAAACATGAGTTTGATTATCAAGAACGCATTTTTCCATCACCTTTCAATGTATTTCCCAGTCAGCCTTTAAGGTGCTTCTATTTTGGAGTCGTAAGACATAAAACGTTCGATCGAACATTGTTCTTCAGTCGGTTCATCTACATCTACGGTCTTGGATTCAAGAAGCTGGGGCCTTCTTCTTCTTCTTTCTTGGCCTAACGACCTCTTAAGGTCATGCCTGCTATTTCTGGCTTACTAGACTAATTGATACCGCATAGTTGGTTAGTCAATCCTCACTATGGGGGAACGGCCCAGATGAGACTTGAACCCCGATCCTGCCGTGTGAAGACCGGCGCCGCTGTCGCATCACCACCGGGCCGCTGGGGCCTTAAGCTGGTCAAACGATTACATTCTTGGTCGTGTGATGGTGGCATCTATCTCACAGGAGCAATATGTTCTACTTCGCTCTAGGGACTCCATCGATCGTGTACATCTCTATAGATCTGGCCAAAAGATTGCACCACTTCCGAACATGTAATGAACTGCAATTTCCGAACAGCATAGAAGACTTCTCCTCGGAAACTTTTCGTGAGACAGATTTAACGACACTTCCGGGCTTATTTCCCTGGACACAGTGGTGGATTAACCAGTACGCGACCGGCAGAGGCCTTGTACAGGCAATAAGGGACTTAAACCATTTACTTTACGGCCTCGACTTACGATTAGAGCCACTACTGTCCCGCATCGAATACGCCTCTTCGTCCATGATGACCACGACGTCTCCGCTTGAGTTGTGGCCTACGTTTCCATAAGGTATTTGGAACGTTCTCCGGGGGGCTTAAAATTTCGTGTCATCCATTTGACCAAGGCCAGCTTCTTAAGAAATAGATCTAAGTTTTTTTTGCGAAAATTACCGTATGATACTATACGCCAGAGACTTTAAACGATTAACAGTCTAAGTGGAATCCGAATTATAACTGCAGACTTCCAATCTTGACCATAATTAAGTATAATATTGACATACAGATGTCACCACTGTTGCCCTATATACTAAGTCATCATCTACACATAGGAACTTCTAAGGAATTTGTTTGTACGCGCCTTCAAGGTTTTCCTACAAACAAAAAATGGTTCCACAGCTGCTTGTTTACCACTGCATCTTTAGTGGGATGTTGCAACCGACCAACACCTTTTGGGACGTTTGTTTTTTCTTCGGTCTTTCGTAACTCCTTCCATGCACTCTCGCTGTCTATCGCTGGTGGCAGCGGATAGTTTAAATAGCTGCACGGCAAGCTATGCAGTGTTGCAACCGCTTTTAGTTCTGCTTTTAGTATATAAATTCAATCCCAACTATCACAGAATCTGGTTGTCGAGTGGCCAACTACAACAAAACAGACATGCAAGTGCTGCACAGTGGTTTGATGGTTCTGGTGGTGTCGCTACTGGTTGCAGGTTTCGTACAGGTAAATTGTATTCCCCCTGAATGCCGGCAACCAAACTACCATTTTACTGCAGAACCATTCTCTTCTAGCACACTGACGCACTGCCGAATCCGGACTTTGGTGTGCACGCTAACATTAACCCAGCGCGAAGAGATGTCCAGAACGAAGCGAATCGCTTACGCTCCGATTTTAATGCAATCACCAACACGAACATAGAGCTAGAGTCTGGCACCCCGATGCTAGAGCAGGTAGGGAGGGCCATCGTTTCCATCGGGAATCAAATCAAAACTTGCGGGCTGAATCTCACGCAACAACTGCAAATACTAGCCCCCAGCAGTGGACCCTCGATATCGGACGCCTTTGGTCCGGTGTATGAAAAGATCCAAGCGTTGCATGATCTTACGATCAATGGGCTAACGGTCGAGATGATGAGCATTACGCAGGTGATCGCGTCATCGGTGACGCAGAAGTTTAACGAAGTGTTTGGTGAGCTGCGCAAAGCGCTCAACTATCTCACCACGACACTGCAGACGCTGGAAGCGGACGTGAGACGTGCTCGGTCGATGGCCGGCAGTGCGACCGCCATCTCGGACACGATCGTGCGCAATAACGTACCGGCCAAAACGCAGAGTGACGTAGCGAAGGCACTGATCGGATTGCGGCAACAGGTCGACGTGGTCCGGTACATGGTGCAAAGCACCCTGTACTACCTGCAGGAAGCGGACGACTTTATGTACGATGTCGTAGGCGAGGTGGATTGGTTTGGGAATGCGTTGAACGTGTCGGTGGCTTCCTTCGCTCGAGAGATGCAACGGTTGAAGCAATCCACCATGCAGTACGCATCCGGCTCGTTCGGTTGTAGCCTGCGGGAGCAAAACGCCACTCTGGTCCAGCTCATGCCGGTGCTTAGTGGGATCGCAAACTTTTCATCCACCTTGCAGCAACCGCTCGAAACGCTGCTCACTCAGCTAGCGCCAGATTATCTGGCCTTTGGATTGAACGATTTCGCGACACGTTACACCGCTTACATCTCAGCCGCGGTGACCGTCAAAAGCACGCAAGGTCGTTTCGTACGTGATGCAACGTGCGCGTTGCTGAAGAAGCTGGTGCTGACGTTGATATCGCTTGGGCCACAAAACGAGTATTGCTTCAACAGGTACGCGTCCCGCGTATACGGTATGTACGAGCTGCATCACAACGTTGTGAGCGAGTGTTTCGAAGCGGAAGCCGACCGACTCGCTACGTTGACCGGGTTCCTGCGCGATGCGGTCGATGTGTTGCTGTACGAGGTAGAAGATGTCGCGGACAATCTGGCAGTTTGTGTTGCTCTTGTGAATGGACGTACTGATTGTATTACGCAGGTAAGGAATCGAATGCTAGCCTTAGTGTTTGAGGCACCTTCCTATAGGGACGCATTTTGCATTCTTTTTCCAGTTCGGAGTGAAGTACGTTGCGGCAGCACAGCTGTTTGCCTCGATGTTGGCCAATACGATGAAATTCTATGCGGAAGAGTTCGTTGCCAGCGGTGAAAGGTTGGGCGCGTGTGTGACTTCCAGCCAGCACAGGACGCTTACCAGTGTGGCACGGCTGGAGCAGAGGGTGGAAACTTGCCAGCAGTTGCAATGAAATAAATGTTATGGCGCGCATTAGACTAGCAGCTTAATTTTGGATTGGATTGTTTATGGCTTTGTTGACGGTGTTGCTGCTGAGTTAGATCTCTACCGGTCTAAACACAAAGTTCGCATTAAAATTTTAGCGGGTTTTCTCGAGTAAGGGGTCTCCTTCGAAAAGAGACCTCGTTGACTGAGGAACCGAAAAGGTCTTACTTAAGCGACTGATCCCTTACAGACATCAATCAACGCAATCAGTGTTCTTCATCAGTAGCTAGTGCCCAGAAATCAACCCAAACATATCACACATCATCGATTATTGCTTTGGCATTCTCGACTACGGTCAACAAGGAAGATCTGGTGGTTTGAAAATCAACGTTTAGTCGAGTCATCCTTCCCGAGAGATCGGATTTGGATTCGAAAATCCAGCTTCTAAACGGGCTCAAATCTCGCGAAAAACTGCATCTAGCTGAGCAGTATATAACGTTACATGAATGGCTCTAGTGTTTTTTTTTGGTAACGAATCTTGGAACACAATTTCCAAAACTTGAAATCATTCTTACTGCAACCGAGTCGCTTTTGGAGGGACCCTTGTTTGTGCAGCTGTCTCTGTGAGCAAATCTGTTTGCATGTTCCCAGACAGACTCCGACTGTCTGTCTTTCCAAGCGGGGGAACATGTGTGTTATAGCGATCGCATAGAAAGCGTACCTCGATTCAGTGCTGGTTTTGCGCTGTTACAGAATAAACGATGAAACTTTTTTACTGTTGCTTCGTCCTGGCGTTACTCGGCCGGGTAAGTGTGACCTTTACCAAGTTCCGCTTCTGGCGAGCTGTTCTTATTCGCTTGTGTGTGTGTGTGTGTTTTGTTTTCTCCTTCCAGGATGCCTTCGGTGATCCAAGGCCTGATTTTGGTATCGATGTAAAGATCGCTGGCAGTGCCCTTGCCAAATCGGTAGCAACGGAAGCGGGCGTTTCCTTCGATCTGATCGATTTTAAGACGATCACACTACGGTCGCAGTACACCGTGCTGAAAACGCTCAATGAGCAAATGACCATTATCGGGAGAAACATTGCAACCGCGGGCCAAGTGGTGACGAGCAAGCTGGAAACGCTTGCACCCAGCAAAGGAACTCTGCCACAGGTGTATGACGATGTTACGGGTGCGATCGGTACGCTTCGCGCGCTGCTCGAAACTGGGCTGGCCCAACAAACGGCCGCGATCGAGCAGCTGGTCGGCAAGTACATCACCGATATGCTGACCGATGCTTCACGCCAGCTGCTTGCCACTCTCGCCCGTCTTACCACCCAGCTCGGACTGATCCAGAAGGGTGTAAACGATGCCGTCACAGCTTACGGTTCCAGTACCGGAATGTCGGACGCGTTCCTGCGTCGGTACGTGACACCGAAGATTGTCTACGAACTGTTGCGCATTCTGCAGGATCTCAAATCCGACCTCCCGCTCGTGACGTTCATCGTGGAGCTGACGCTTGGCCATCTGAGCACGGCCGACGTATTCTTGCTCGAGTTTATGGACAATGTCGACGGGAAGGTGTCCGATACGCTCATGCACTACGACACGCTAAGGTTGCAGGTGTCGAACGATTGGATAGAACAAGCGAATGCGATCATTGCACCGTTAGACAAATCCTACAAACAGCAGCTGGCCGATATAGCGTTCATCATGAACGATCTGCAAGGCATGGATACGTACGCCGAATTCCTGAAACCCGTGCTGGAAGCGTACGACGCACTGTTGAGCAACAATAATCTTAACCCAATAATCGGCAAGGTAGACATCATCTACACCGGCTATCTGGCGACTGTCGTGGCACTAGACGACTATCTGGATCGGTTCTACAACACGAAACTCTGCGCACCGGTGAAGGCGATTCTGCAGGTGCTGATCGCATCCGGACCGTGGGCTGACTATTGCTTTAGCAAGTATTCGCCGCGCCTGCTCGGGTTGGTTACGATCAACTCGAACCGTTTCCTGATGTGCTTCCAGAACGAGGCGGCTCGGTTGACCACCTTGAGCCCGCTTGTCGACCGGTTGACTGAGCAGATTCTGTTCGACATTGACGATTTGGCCGAACATCTGGTGGAGTGCTTTAACCGCTTGGAGGACGGTGCCAACTGTATCGCTTCGGTAGGTTTGGGAGACGGCTGAAGAAAGGAGAAAGAGCTTCTTGAGATCGTTTCATTTTGCTTTGGTTTTTGCCGCTTAGATTGGACCGCACTATGCTGAACTGGTGGCTAACCTGAAGCTGAAGGTGGACGATGTGCTGCGGCTGCTGACCATACAGACGAATGCGAGCGCTAGACGGGCGGCTGCTTGTATTGCCGGTGGAAAGTGTGGCTTTATGGCGTCGCTCGATACCTACGCCAACGATATCAAGCTGTGCGAAGCGAAGGGACCGAAAGCGTAATCGTAATCGAGCTCAATCGTAACGACGAATAAAATGTCTAAAATAATAACCCGACTTACTGGATGAGTGTATTAGTATACAAATACTGTCCACAGTTGTTGTATGTTATTGATGTGAGAGAGTTTTTTTCTTGAGCGAAAATGACAAGCCACTTTAATTCTTGGAAATGGTTCTACACCGAGAAACGAATTTAAACAGCTGCAAGCATCTACCCTCAACAAATCTAGAAAGCTTTTCCAAGAATTGTAATGTATGGTACCGATTCTAATATATTCAAGCGTGTTGTAATTGTGCATCGTAAGCACAGGTACCGAAAATGGATGACATGAAAATTACAAATAGAAGCGTCTGGATGTATAAAATTTCAATGCCAAAAAGATTAGACTACATATAGAGCTACGCTTTATAATTTGACATTAAAAAGGAACGAGGATGACTTTCTTACGAAAGAATTCGATAGCTAGCTACTCGGAAAAGTTCTGGTGAAGAGGTTAAAAACCCTAGTTGAGTGCATTGTGAACGTCACTGAGGTTCTAAGTAGGTCATAAATCAATGCTCAAAAAATGAATATTTGGTGATCTCTCTATGCACGAACCTTTTTGAATGGTTCGACAGCCCCAGACAGCCGCCAACTTTGCCCACGTCAACTAATTTCATTGGTAATCCAGACCTATATTGATAAAAAAAAATCTGAGCAAAGACATTATATCTGCAATCATCAAGCTAAGCGTCTCTCAACCGTAGCATTACAGTAACGATTGTGTGCTCCCTTTAATATGACACTGGGAAAAGCTGCACATCGACACCGTCTTCCACAGCACTGTAGTAGGAGGGTTCCAAAATCTGGCCAGCATGTTTGGTCAGCTGACGTTCGCTAACTGAACAAATCGAAAGCAAAAACAACATAGACTCTCTACCAGCAGCAGGGGAAAAAAAAGCAAACCCGTATCGGCCGCTTCCCATTTTTGCAAGTGTCTGTGGCGAATGTCTGGCAAAAAGTGAACACACTTGTGCGGTTCGTTCGCTCGACAGTCCCCAGTTGTTTTGCCAGCACAGTACCCTGTTCGCTAGATACCCGTGTTAAAGTGTTACCACGGAGTTGAAACTTGCTTGAAGAGTTGGCCGTTTGATTGCGATTTGTACTACTTGTCTGTGGTTGAACTTTTGCAGCCATGCTGCTCAAATCGATACTCCCGGTCCTGCTGCCGGTTCTTCTCGGTGTGCTGCAGGTAAGCAGATGCGCCCTTCATCAGTACCGAAATTTGAAACTGACCAACATATCCTGCTTTCGCCTGTGGTGCAGTGCATCGAAGCTGATCCTTCTCCAGATTTTGGCATTAAGGCAACGATTGCGGGCACATCGAATGTGCTCAGACAGTCCGCCAAGGTTAGCACAGCGTTCGATTACGTCGACAACATGGACCTAGCGCTGACGGGTGGCTACAAGTTGCTGGAAAACATGAAGGCAGCCATCCTTTTCATTGGCAGCAAGATAACGACTGCCGGTACGGCTTTTACCACCGCTCTCAACACACTGGCCGCGGATCGATCGAACGATGTGAATGGAGCGTTCGCCCCTGTGTACAACGCCATCACCGCGATACGAACGTTGCTGCAGAGTGGCTTTACGGCTCAGTTTACTACGCTCCAGAAGCAGGGCAACTTCATCACGAATCAGCTGTCCGATTCGTTCAAGTCTATCCAAACCCGACTGTCGCTGTTCAGTGCTGCCCTGGATCGTTTGAAGGCTGGCGTTACTGCTGCTCGCGATGCACCCGGCAATCCACCGAACGGCATTTCGCAGGAAAACCTTAACCGCTACGTAACGTCCAAGATGACGTTCGATCTGCAGGATGCGCTGTCCCGGCTGAGTGCCGATGTGCCGCTCGTCGAGTACATTGTGGAGGAAACGCAACGGAAGCTTAGCATAGCGGACGTGTTCCTGGGCGACATGCGCAACGAAGCAGTGATAGTAGTGGGCGATGCGACCAATGCAAAGGAACGGTTCGGGAGCGATGTTACTACCGTCAGCACAAACATCGTCACTCCGCTCAATGAACGTGTTACGCCCGTGTACAACGAACAGCTGCAAACGATCGCAGCCGTGCAGAGTGTGCTGCAAGCGATCACCACGTACACGGATGATCTAAAGCCCGCGCTAGACCGACTGGCTGAGCAGCTGAACGAGGCCGGCATTACGGCCCTCGTGACAAACGTTGAGAATGCTTTCACGAAGTACAACAACGATTTGGACGAATCGATCGCCAGCTCCACGTCGGTCGAGAAGTTCTTCATTGAAGAAACTTGCGGCGGATTGGTTACCGTCATCGATGCGCTCGTTGCCAACTCGCCCTATTCGAACTTTTGTTTCAGCAAGTTTTCGCCCCGCCTGTTCACGCAGTATGCGCTTTCGTTTTACACCGTGTCCGAGTGTTACGATATTGAGACGGAGCGTATGTACAAGTTGCAAGATCTGATCACGCTGATCATCGGCATGATCATCTACGATGTGGAGGATCTGGGTGATGCCATCAGCACCTGTGCACTGCTCACCAATGGTGCTTCCTGTGTCACTATGGTGAGGAACAACAACTCATTTGCTGCTTTTTCTCACTAAACACTTGTCCTTAAATCCTTTGTTGTTGTTCTCTGTCTTTCTCTCTCTCTCTCTCTCTCTCTCTGTTGTAGGTCGGCCCGTACTACGAAAAGCTTGCCACCACTGTGGAAGAAAAGGAAGATTATATGGTCAACTTTATCCAGTCCGAGACGAAATTTAGCTTGCAACGAATTAGTGCGTGCATTAATGCGGCCAAGTACTCGACCGTCACTTCCGTGGCCGCAATCGTTTCCAATCTGAACACCTGTTCGCTGAACGGACCGTCCACTGCTTAATGTTTGAGGATGTTTGTTGATTGAAAAAAAAAGTTAATAAAGCGATCTGAAAGACAATATTAACATATTGAAGGAATTTGCAGTCAAGTACCAGGCGCCTCCACGAGTTTTACTTTATAGCCGCTAAGTTCAAGCGACACGAAGCATACGTGTTGCCGGGGACGTTTGACAGCTACAAAATCCTTTTGTTCTCGCGTCTCCGCTCGTAACCCAATGTATGCGGGATCGTAACGCAACTGACAGCTCAGAACAAAGGAAAATCGGTGGTTGTCAAATGTCCCCGGCAACTTGTCTGCAGCGTCTCGGATGCCCTTTACATATACACACTTCAATCTAGCTTCAGGAGGTGTCGACAGGCGGTTCAAGACGATGGGGCGACTTAGGTAATATATGCTTGCAAAATACGTTACTTACCTGTCACTTTCCTATCAGTCGACACCATCACTACGTCTCTGTTTAGGTCTTCGTCTTCTACGCCTCTTCGCTTTGTGCACAAAGAACAATTTTACCGGCTGGAGGTGCCGAGCGCTGCAGAACTGATCAGAGGAGGTCGAATTTCCGTTTCGGCATCCATTCAAACACTTTCGTTTCGACGAATGGGACAAGTCGATCTTGAAATATCAGGGAGAAATTCTTGTTGGTAGACGGTGTGCAACCCTGGTTTTTGTTCCTGTAGCTTTCACGACCAGTTTTTTCCGGATTCATCATCACCAATACGCCTGAGTTCGGAATATTCTTAGCTCTAAAACGAGAAATCATATCCACCATTTTATTAACCTTTATTTATTTACTCCTTAATTACATTCGTCATCTTTTCCCTTACATCGCACACAACTTCACACAAATATTTTCCCCTGTTTTTCTTAGTTTGCTTTAGAATGTATTCGGTATGTTGTCGTTGCTGTGCACTACGACAAGAAATTATTGGAACCAAAGAAAAGTGTCAGATTTAGCATTCAACACAAACCTGTAGCAAGTTAAAGGGGGGAAAGCTTTGGTTTACCCATACACCATCTTTTGGCCGTTAAAATAGTGAAAAATATAATTTCAAAATCGTTTTTACTAAACTGAGCAAAAAAAAAGGTCACCAATCATGTAAGCTTACTTATGGCCGGATAAAGTGGTCGGATGTGTGTTTGTGTGCGAAAGAGAATGTGTTTTTTATATATATAATCACTGCAATAAATCATAAACGGTTTGAATGTTTGATTAACGAATTCTTCACTCCTCTCCATCATTCCCATACCTTCAAAGTGTCTAACTATATTACACATTTCCTTCTCCACTCTTTACAAACTCTCTTAAACCTCGAACACATTCTCCTATACAAATATACTTCGCTGTTTAGCGGTTTTCTCCCTATGTTTCTCTACCTTCTTTTCTCACTGCCGTTCTCGTTTTATACTGCGGAAATTTAACTAACAACAGAGAGTTTGATACACTCGAAAAGAAAATGGTTGGAAACATAGAGGAGGGGGGGTAATACCATTATTACATCCATTACAAACAGGAACGAGCGGGCGTATTCATATGTATATTCATGTAACAGCTAAGACGCGGGACGAGCGTCATAGTAATTGCTGCGTAATTGCCATGCTAAAAGTTGGGCAGTAACTCAAATTATACTAATATTGTTAATCATCTGAGACATTCTCGGGTCATTTCCGGGTTCTTCTTCAAGCGCCACGCTAACAACCATTTGCTGCACACTAGTGTTGTCAAGAACGGAATGAGCGAAACAAATTTAAATCTAACCGTAGCCGTAAACAAAAAGTATTCTAAGCTGAACACCGGAACTTATCCCCATTTGCATGTGATCCGGGGGGTGTGTAACCCTTTGCCCCTTCTTTTAATAACAATAAAATAGTATGGATGGACCGTAATCTTATACATCGATTAGAAGGAGAAGCGCAATAAGCATTTAGCTAGGCTGCCGCTAACTTCTGCCAAGAGAATACTTTTGTATTAGTAAAATATGGAATCACAAGAAGCTCTTTTAATTGGGGCGAGATCCTCCCGGAACAGAACAGAACCAAGCGTACACAATCACCGTTTGTTTTGTGTGTGTGGCTTCGTTTCTATGACATATCTCCGGTCGCACCATTCGTTCTCACCTTTCTCAGTTTGTTTCCTTCGCGAGTTGGAGATATCTATAGAGCTCGTCGAGAATGCAAGGCACCGGAAATGGTTGTCTACAGCTGAATTAGAGTGGTGTGTGTGTGTTTTGGGATTGTAGGAACAGATGCGTACGTCAACGGACGTACTACTAAAAACTTATCCATGTGTTACATACGAAGTTACTGTTAAATCCTCTCCATGTTTGCAGATTTTCTTTGACTTTTTTTTAGTACACAAAACTATTTGAAATGGTGCCAAATTAATCATATTACTTCGTACGGACAAATCAATCACAGTCACAGAGTCGTTTCTGGGAAATTCTCTTCCTACACGGCCTCATTCATCAGTCCGCCTCTAAGACCCTTCTTATCACCGACTCCCGGTGATAAAACACAACTAGCAACAAATGCTGTTGCTGCAGCTGTTTGCTTCACAATCTATCTAGATAGAAAATAGTTCTTTAGATTGTGTCTTCCATTAGATACTCCATCACACCTTCGCTCGTAAACTTTTTTCCTACTATTTTTTTTAAACGGACGTATAAAAGACCTCTGTACTCTTTTACACGCGGTCTATTTCCTTTTCCAAGCGACCCATTTCCTACGCTTCTCTATAATACACCTGGTTTTCCTTATTTTTTGTTTTGTTTCCTTTGTACACACCACTGCATTTCATCTTTGAAAGATTAAGTTAATTTCCCGCCCCTGTGTATAAGATTTGTTTTTCTGTTTTGTTTTTTGTTTAGACACCAATTTCCTATTTTTTGCATGTATGTATGGTTTGTTATTACACTTTCTGCATCCAGTCAAGCGCCTTATCAACCATCATAAACATAAGTTATCTACTCATCATCATTCCTGTTACTGTACACCAACCTGTCGCTCCGGAACCAACACACACACCGTCAAGCGCATCTTCTTCATTCACTAGCAACCAACCAACAGCTCTAAACATATTAGCCGCCACCCGATAACAACCAACAAATACATATATGCATCCATCCATCCTTCAGTTCCCGGCACTTTGTTGTTTTTTTTTGTCTTCTTCTGCGACAATACTTTTCGGCAGTACGAACAACATTAAAACTTCGCACCACTTCACATCTCGCCGTCTTCTCGCTTCTTCACCGCAATCTGTATCCTTCAATGTGTGTTGTGTGCTGTCGTAAGGGTATAGCAGATTATTAGCACAACAAACTGTAATTAACTTTTACATTACGCACCACTATAGTCCTTACTACGAGGAAAAGAGATGCCATAGTTGCACAATAGGAATATTCATCTGGACACACGCACACAGAAATGTATACAAACTGGTTCATTTCTTCTATTTTGGTGATTATCATGGTATCCTTCTTTTCCATCATCAGCGTGTTGTTTCGTTGTTGTTTTTGGGATATTTTGCACAAAAATAGAAAAATACCGGTTGTTAGTGTTGGTAACTAGCTAGAAACGTTTGGAACTTCAGGCAGCAACAGCGTTAGATATCAGGCTCCAATACCGGTCACTTTTGTTACTTGGGACAATGAGTTTGATTTGATTTGATTAACGTCCGGCGGCTTTCAACTCTGACGGAGGGAAGTGTTTTTTTTTTGGTCTGCAATATAGTTCTTCACCTCATTCTACCGTACTTATGTGATTCCGTAGTAGTATCCCCGTGTACCCACATCTCATAGAGTTGGGTACGGGAGATATATAAATAAGGATATTAATGTCCAGATTTGTTTCAATTACTAGGTTGTCCTTGTTCATGAAACAAGCGTGTACACATCCTTTAAACAATGCACAAGGTTCGAGATAACAACAATTCTAGTGCAATTTATGACTTCTCCTTCGTGCTATCTCAAACTGGCGCAATGTTTCAAACAGATGAACACGCTTGTTTTATGACCTAGAAAAACATTGTAACATCCCTCGTGCAGAACAATATCCACTTATCTAAACCGCCTTCCTAATCTTTTCGCTTTGCGATTGAATAACACTTTTAGACTACACTACTATCCGTCACTCACACAAAGCCAATCTCTTCCTTCTGCAATGATTTGTCATCACACTAAAGCCCTACATTCCATCACCCCCCCCCCCCCCCCCCCCCCCCCCCCTATCCTTTTTCCCCCCCGTGGAGAACCATCGTGGAACGGGACGACGAAGACGAAGCGGACTTGACTGTCCTTCGATCTTCATTGTCAAAGTTGGCGGCATCACTGTGGCTGTTGGATGCTTCGAGCGACCCTTCCTGCACCTCCGCCTCATCCTCATCCTCACCATCCAAATCTTCCGAATCTTCCGCCACCACTAGGGGCGCTTTCGGGTGTTCGATTTCCGTTTGCGCATCCTTTGAGCGGCTTTTGCGCAACCGGTGCCGTTTGGATGATGTTTTAGACGCTTTGGAGGTTTTCGAAGACAGCGAGGAAGATGAGATGGATGACGATGGAGATAGCTTCGACGTTGGTGGTGCCGAAACCGTTGCCGCAGCTGATGATTTTGGTGAGGTGTGGCCTTCCTCTGTTCGGTTCTCTTTTAGAGATCCGTGCGGGGCGCACTGGATGTTGGGGGATGCTTGTTGCAGAAGAGGCTCGGTAAGCTCGTCCGTATCCTCACCCGGAGGAAGGTCGTGCTGGGCGTGGACCTCAAGGGTGGTGGTTGGCTGCTGCCGTGCTCCGGAGTAGCTGGGTCCTCCGGTTGCTGGTCCTGCTCTTGCTGTTGGCCGGTGTAGTCCTCCTCGTCCTCTTTGGATTTCTTGTTCCTGGCGAAGCACAGGATAATGCGATTTCTCCGTTCGCTGAATGTTGGTCTGCTCACTGTCGTCGTAGTCGTTGTGGTGGTGGTGGTGGTAGTCGGGAGATTGTTGGTCGTCATAGTACGCTGCATCCTGTTCCATATTCGGCTCCGAATCGATCTCATTAGCACTGGGGTGGTGTTGCTGTGTGCCATTGTTGGAGACATCGTTATTGGAGCGTCTTCGGCGGTGCATCACGCCTATTGTTGTGCCCGATACCGGTGAGAAAATGCGAGGATAAAAAGGAGCGTTAATAAAAACAAACCAATTTTCTATTAAAGGAACATTAAATTGTATAGAGTGTAGAAGAAAGAAAGAACACGTCACAAAGATCACTGTACACAACAACTAAGGCTAAGTATAGCGATTTACAGGAGAAAAAAAACCCGGAGGTACAGAATAAATGGGAGTAGCAAAGTGAGACTAAAACAAAACCCAATGAACCAAACCTTAATCCAAGCTCAAACAAACACTATCAAGCAAAAAGAGGGAAGAGTAGGGGTGTAGCTAATGTATAAACTCGTAAATGTTATATGTCTGTGTGTCACAAGCCAAGCCAAAAATGCATATACTTCGAATTACAACATAACAAAACGTTTTAAAAATCTAAATGATGATACTAAAACCTAGCGTAAGCTTTTGTTTGTTTGTTTCAACCTGTCACCATGATTGTGTCTTTTGTACAATTCGTTTACTTCGGCATATCCTTTTACAATTCATTGTCATTTGCTTGTGTGCAAAGTTTTCTCTTTCGTCTGCTGCTGCTACTGCTGCTGCTAATGTATTGCTGGTATGAATTACGTATTTACACAATGTTTTGCAAACGATCGTGCCCCCTAAAACCACCTGTCAAACGGTGATCGGTGCATTGATCGGTGTTCCTCTAGCAGAGTGTGTGGTGGAGGCAGTTGTTTTTGGTGTTCTTTCGCTAAAAAACTGAATTACGCATAGCATGTAAACTAGAGAAGTTGTCCGCTCTATTGTAACACTAGAGTACAGCTGTAATGATAACAATCTAAGGTACAAACCTTTTCTTCACACTCTCACACACACTCGAACACATTGCGACTTAACATTTTAAAAGGCACTATAAAGGCGCTCCAAGTCCAATCATCGTTTCAGGGAGGCTTCAGATTCAGTTGATTTGATACCCAAACAAATGTGGGATCTCGTGCCAGTATCCATTTACAGCTGGACACACTAAGCGCTACCCTTCTTTACAGTTTACAGATACTTTTAATGAAACAAAAAATAACATATAAAGCTAAACTTAAAACATGACAAAAAAAATTGTCAAATGCATTTTTGAAGTCTTTTAGCAACACATCAACGTGAAAGAATTAATGCAGTTCAGATTGTGCAAACTAAACGCGCACCGAAAACAAAGAAAACACAAAGTGAAAACATGTAGACTCAAATGAAACTAACAAAAACTAGGATATGTACGTCTGTTGGTCTCATTCCACACTGACCGGAAAGAAAGTTTCTCACGGAGGAAAGAAAAGGATGAGAGGTGAGTCACTCTATTAGTACACACACAGACACAGACACAAATAGGAATTTGGGAAAAATAGAAAAAAAACCAGACAACGGAAAAAACACAACCGATAAAGAAATACTTAGTAACCGTGTATATCGGCCTCGATTCGCTCAAACATAAATATTCTTTCATCCCGGTGCAGCTGTGGCGCATACACACATACACACAACGCCCGCAACGTACGATGGAGTACGCCAGGAGAAGAACGAGCACAAGGAAATCCAGAAAGGAGAAAAAGAACGAAACGAAACAGCAAAACGGTAGGAAAAAAGAGATTAGTAATTCGCATTAACTACACCGGTTGGTTGGTGCGGTTGGTGTCGGTGTTGCATATATCAACTCAACGGCTAGTGCAGAGTAGTGCTCTTGGCAAAGGCGCGGCAAAAACAAACAAAAATACACATACATAGACCATTTCGAAGACACTTACACTGTGCCTACTACTAAGTGTCGGTGCAAGTAAATCAATGAAAAAACATACAGTGGTGTTCATGGTAATAGCAGTAACTATGAACATTGACTAAACGAAGGTATACTATCACCATCATTCGAACATCGCTGACTCTCTTGATAGTACTGCGTGATTACGCTACTGGACATCTCATAGGACAAGGTATTGTTTGAGAAACAATCGGAAATATCACGGTATTTCTCAGAGAGTCTGAATGGTCCTTGGAAGTTGAGCAATATTGGTAAGTGAATACATAGTATCAATCGGCACCAATAATATTAAATACCAACAAAATACTGTAGTATTGTTACTGCTATTATTATGAACACAACTGCAGGTACTGTGTGACCATCAAACAATTGTTTCATCGTGTTCGTGTTCTTGTACGATGTCTTTCATCAGGTGAAGTGTGATGTTGTTTAAATGTTAGTTTTCAATGTCATCGTAACACTTTCTACAAACATCAAAATATGCGAATTAAATCATAACAGTTAAGAATACTGTCATAATGTATTCGTTGGAAAGATAGGGTGCATATTGAGACTGTATCAGTGTTATGTTGACTGTGTTATGTTATCTAACTGCATTAAACTCTGTAGCTTATAGGTTAACAATGTTTATCATCTTTTGTGACATTTTTTTTTATAATTTCGTATGAAGATGATAAAACAAACATTACAAGATGATAAACAAAACATTAACATTATGCACACATTCTGCAAACATTTAACTAAGTGTAGACAGTTGAAGAAAGTAAGGAAGAAAGCAAAACTAAAGAGGAAAGCTACATCATGTAATACAAAAAACCCAAAAATACTCTAAAACTACCAAACAAACAAAACAAGAAATTAAAAAAAAAGAAAAGAAAAACATAAATTGTGATCGTATAAATCGCATACTCACAATCACGTAGCAAAAAAAAAACAACCGAAAACAAAACAAAAGTTGTTTAAGTACAATAATATGAAGCACTTGCAGCAGCATTAGCCCGTAAAATCAATCCAGCAGGAAGAAAATTACTACATCTTTTTACAAACACCATCATGCACGACCGTGCCACCATTATTGCCGGTAACATCGCCCATCGGTAGCGTAACGTTCAAGCAGTACTCCGTATTGGAAAAGTATGTATTTTCGCCCGGTAATTTCGTTCGTTTGTCTGTTGCGCGGTGTTTCTTGCGCCAACGTTGCCACCGATGTTCGATGCAACCGCACAGCGCAACCTCTGCCGCACTAGCAGCAGTGTTGTCGAACGTTGTCGTCCGATCTAAGGACGACTCGTAATTAGTGGCGATGGATGAGGATGCATGCACGGATGGTGGTGGTGCTGAGACTGCTGCTGCTCCCGCTCCTCCTACACTTGAGGGTGACGCGACAAGTTTAAAGCTACTTGATTTGCACCATGCCGTGTGTTGGGAGCAGCAGCAACAATCTCGACCATTACGGCAGCGTGATGAATGCCTTCTCCCAGTGCTAAGGTTAAATATCGTGCGAAAGCAGTGCATGGGTGATGTTGATATGGGTGGTGATGGTGGTGGATTGGTGATAGTGGTGGGCGTGCTAGATGAGGATGCGTTGAATAATGCAGGTGGAGGTAGTGCCACTACACAAGAACAACAACAGCCACGACCATAACGACGATCACTACTATTATCCACACAGCAGCAGCAGCAGCAAGAGCCGTCTGCCTGACGGGCGCTGGACTGATGCTGATGTTGGTGTTGATGATGGTGGTGATGGTGCACAATAACACTTGTTCGATTGGGTTTGCTTACGGTTGTCGATAGGGACGTTTCCTGGGTTTCCTGCATCGCCTGCCGTCGGTGATTGGCCAGTTTGACTTTGTTGATAGGGGCGCCTGTATTTGTGTATGAGCACACCCGCGCAATGTACGCAATTCGATTCGATTTCCCAATGTTTGTGTGTATTAAAACCACAACGGTAGTGGTGTTTGTATAGTGTTTTGGGCGAATCGGGCAACGAGAAACAATAAACGTATGTGGATGAGACGCAGGACACAAGTACACGAACGCACACAAAGCGACACGCATTATGACGTGTGCGTTTTTATTTTTTATTTTTTTATATGGCCCAGTTGAAAGTAAACGAGTTTGAGTTTGTTTGGTTATTCGATTTGATGAGGAAGAGAAGAAAAACGAAGAGAAAAAATACGTTTCAGGATTAATAAATTTTGGCTTCTAAACGTGCTGTTGCAAATGAGGGTTACACGGTGGATGGTTGGTTTTTTGTACGATCAACAACATTAGTATGTATACCTCTTTAGTTTTACTTAGTACTAACTACGGGAACTAACAGAGATGTATGTTTTCCTAGCGACAGACAACTAACAGCCGTTAATGTTAAATGTTGCCTCGAAGACGGCCATTTTTTGCCAGCACGTCAGCCAATTTTCGGTGCCTGTAAGTCACAAAATATGTGCCAAAAATTGATACCTATGAGACAAAATTGAACGACAACACCTGTAATCTAGCTCAGAATCATGCACTACGCATCCAACACAATTGATACACGAGACACAAAACTGTGTGTAAGCAACTGTGGATTTAAATAACATGATCAACACGTGAGACGATGAGGACGGGGATCGATGACGGAATTGCTTCGAAAGCTCGACATTTCTTGAAGCTTTCGTCTTCACAACTCCTTCTGGGTGTTGTCCATCGTGATTGAACTTCAATGAGGTCTATGCAATGAACAGGCAATGGAACACTGAACTTGAAGTAATACAATATGACTTAAAATAGCTGTCGCTGATGTTAAGCGGACAAAGAGGGAGAGGCAGCATCATAAGCTTTAATCAAAATCGTGCAATGATGTATTGCAGCAAAATTTGAGGCTGCTTATCTGAATGAAGAAACAAAAATGCACTCACACACAAGCACAATGGATGTAAAAAAAAAGTCAAATGTAAAGACTTTGTACAGACAAAACGAAGCGGGTAAGGACTTTCGCCTGTACAAAGTCCGTCTTGAGGAAGGAAATTGTGGAAAGCATTGTTCATTTATAAAAAAAAGATGAATAAGCAGAAGGATTGAAGCGCAACAGCTTCACTTTGATTGTCTTATAGTCTCACGCAACAGAAAACAAAGTTTGTTAGAAAGTACATCAAACGAAAATAGTAAAAACCCTAACAATCACATAAAAACCATTCCCCGTCGGTCCATCGCATCTTCTTGCACACGAACTACTCACCGATATAGCTTAAAAGCACCGGCAGGAACACGAGCCCGTGGGCGGCACCGTACAGCACAATGCCCAGGTACATACGGAAGTAGAACACCTGGAAGATTTGGCTGTGGGCAAACCCGAGCACCAGGATGCCGCCAAACTTGGTCAGCGTAATCCCCGAGAACACGGAGCTGCCCATCTTGGTGAGGGCATCGGCCGCTCGCTTTTCGCGCGTTTCCTCCACCGACATGGCGAAACTGTGCACCAGATGGGAGCAGAACTCGACACTGATGCCGACCGCCATTACGAGATTCACGAGCGATACGGCATTGAGCGAAATGTTCCAGTGGTACATCAGCCCACCGATGTTGATCACGATCATCGTTATCGTGATGACCACCACCAGCGACGAATGAATGTCGAAACCCATCAGCAGGAACGTTACGATGAAAATTGCCAGCACCGAAATGCCCATGCTCTTCAGCGTGTCGGGCCACATCGTAAGATACTGTTCATAAAACACGTAAAACACCGAGTACGGGAACACCTCGATCTGCTGGATGTCCGCTTCACTGCGTCCCTGCAGCCGAAGGTTGGCCTGTATCGTGCTGGTAATGTTGGCCGAAATTTTGCGTGCCGAGCGCAACGCTTCGTAGTAGTCGGAGGATGATTTCAGGATCGTGTGGTACGCCATGAAATAGGATGCTCCGACGTCGTTGTACAGTGGAGATAGTGTATCCGGTCGGTACTTTACACCGCTGCCGTATGCAGCGTGACCCGCTTTGGCGCACGCTTCGTCCGGATTATCTTCCAGGAAGAAGGAAACGTAATGCCGGAAACTATCCTCCGCCGGGCGTTTTTGAGGGGTCAGCGTAATGTTGCACATACCGCAGGCACTCTCTGTGTCAAATTAGGATAAAAGAAACACGTTTAATTAGCAGCCAATGGTTGCTGACTTGCGTTAATGGTGTCCAACTACTTACTTTGATGCGGACAGAAGCTCCCATTCGTCCACTGTTTGCAGCATCCGGGCGCTGCCGACCAATCGATGTAATCGTCCAACCACGAAGAGGCCGGCCGTGCCAGATAGCTCGACTGTGGTTGCTTACTCGCAATATACACCTGCGTCGACAGACTGTCCAAATTGCAGTACTGGCCGCCACAAATCAAATTCTGATCATGCATGGTCGAGTAGTTCAAACCATTCTTCACCACAAAGTACACTGGCGGCCCAATGCTCAAGTACTGCTGGAGGTAGCGGAAATATTTCAGCACAAAGCTGTCGCCCGGCATGGACAGCTCCTGATCCAACCCGATATCGATGTGCGGTGCAACGGCAATGCTCGAGCAAAGCCATCCGAAGAACACGATCATCACAGCCACCCGGACCGGCTTGCGCATCACAAACGGTACGTAAACACTTTTGAAGAACTTGTACAGCAATCCTTCGCCGATGCTGCCCGGCATGTCCTTTTTCGAGCCGCGCAGGAAACACAGCACATCGAGCCGGTTATCCGCCTGACGGATCGTATCGAGCGCCAGCAAGCTTACGAAGCACGTAATTTGTAGGAAAAAGTCAATCAGCAACGCCATACCAGCGTACAGTGCGAACGCACGCACTGCCGGCATGTCTGACAGCCCGCCAAGGAAGAAGCAACAGCTCTCGCTGACCGATGTCAACAGGATCGACGGTCCAACACGCCCCAAAATGCGTCCGATGTGTTCGGCATGCGTTTCTGTCGGTTTCTTTGTATCCCGCTGGTGGGTTTGCACCAGTATGAAGATATTGTCTACACCGACCGCCAGCACCAGGAAAGGTATAACCTCCACAATGATTAGCGTTGCCGGTACGCCAATGTATCCAAAAATGCCGACCGATGCCACTACCGACGCTAGCACGATCGCAACACCGCCCAAACCGAGCGTCACTTTCGAATCGATCAATGCCCGCTTCCATTGGTTTACGTGTCCTAGCGAGATTGCGATATAGGCGAACATGATGATGTATGATACCAGGATAGTCGACACATCGGACTGTGATTCCCGTGCCAACTCATCCTCGATCGAACGCTCGGACGTGAAGGCAATGCTCATGTTTTCGCGCGTCCAGTTCTTCATGAACGACACGTACTCCGTTTCCCAGGCCAGGGCCGACTGCAGCTTGTTCTTGTCGTGATAGTTGCGTACCAGGAACGTCAAGATGACGGCGTTCGCTTCCGTGTAGCTAGCCTTCTCATCGGGAGATTTTGGCTGAGGTATACCACCGAGTGCGATGGCCGGATCGATCGGTCCACCGTACGGTGCCAGACAGGCTGGGTTGTAATAATTTCCAAAGCACTGTATAAGCTTGTCCAGATAATTGATCACAAAGCCCTGGGCATCCTCTTCCTCTTCGTTGAAGTTGTCCATATCGTCCGAGAAGTAGCCCCACAGCGACTGTACCACACATTCCTGCGTATCCTGCGGGCCACTGCTCGAGCTAAGCGGTGCAAAGCAAATGTCTTTCAAGCCGATCGTTTTATTGCTACCATCGTCCCGGACGGCTACAATCTTCTTGATCTGTTCCTGCAGATCAAACACGTCCAGTAAAAACTGTCGGTTAAAGACTGGCCCGAACTGGATCACACCGTTCGAGGTGTTGTGCATCACGTTGCTAAGATTTTCCGCCTTAATGATGATCTGCTCGATGCGGTAGAATGGTTCAAAGTTGGAATCGAAGTACTCGCGCTCGACGCGGGACCGAGAATAGGGCGATGCCCATAGTTCCACTGGATTGGTTGTGACGCGAAGGAAGTTAATGCCCATGCCCATTGCTACGATAAATATAAGGCCTGTGGGAGAGAACAAATGATACATAGAGCATTTGGAAACAGCTCAGCATCGATATGCAGGTATTTCAGATCTGAAGAAACGCCAGAACTTACCTCCAAGCAGCACTAGCCACGGATGCTTGGCGCACGTTGTTCCCCAAGCAGTGAAGAAGTGTTCCAAAGCGGTTTCCGTTTTCGCACCGAGCCGTTCGAAATAGCCCGACTCGTCGTCATCTTCATCGGCAGCTCCTACACCGGACGGATGGGGTCGAAGCTCCTGTTCACCGTCCCAAGTGGCACCTACATAAAATACGAATTTCACATACAGATTCGATCAGTTATTGTTGATAAGAGTTGTGCTTTGTGGAGTTATTACATGAAAATGGTTGGAAATATATACATGCGCATACAGTTTTCATACAGATGGTACAGACACATAGAATTATAGCTAAAGGAGAGGTGTTTCGGTGCAGAGAAAGAGACACACAGCTTCAACAGGACACAGATGCATATGTTAGTTTTAGAGTTTTGACAATCTTTTCGTTTTAAGTACGCTGCTCCAAAAAAATGTATCCAGAACTAAATGCACACATAATGTCACGTTGAACAGTAATTTTGTTGAGGTTCTCGTGAAAATTACGGGTAATGAGAAAGTTTCTATTACAAAAAAATGTTACGGGGACATAGTTAACAGTGGATTACATAGTTGAGGTAATGAATTATCCTACAACATTTTAAAGGGAAGGTGCCATAACGAAAGAATAACACACAAAGCAGATTCGTTAGCCTTACCAGCCACAGCAAGTATTAGACAGAAAGGTCGAAAGGTGTGTGTGGATGAATAGACATGGCGAGATGAGATGAACGGCTTGTATCGTAATGAACGTGTTTGTTGTTTGTGTTACAAAATGGTAGTACAAATGAGCTGATGGTGGTGGATAATGCATGAGCGCACAGTTTTGTAAAGCATTAGACACACAGAAGATGTAAGATGTGCAACACCATGTGGTGTTTGAGATGAAGGATGAACACACACACGGATGAACAAAATGATACACCGATGATGATATACGAAGTAACGTGTATCCAACAAACCAGAACGAAAACCTACTCGATCGCTTCGACTGTAGGGGTGAGTCTTCCCGGTCCGTGCCCAGATCGCCACTGTTAGAGGAGAGACCACCGGCCAGCCTGCGGCCCACCGAGGACCGCAGGTCCGATGGTAGCGCGTCACCACTATTTACCAACAGTTCTAACAATGGGTAATAGCGTGTAGGTACCCCCAAACGGCCGTAGTAGCAGCAGTGATTTTGGTTTGTGTGTATGCGTGTTGTTGTTCGTGGGCAGGATATTGGCCCGATGGTTCCACACGGGGATTCATATAATGTTGGTTAAGTTTTAGCATGTTGGATGAACAATTGATGATTTTGAAGTAGGGTTTGAGTTTGATTTGGTTTTGTTGATTGCCATTCCGCGTTTACATGTATTGGTGGTTTGTTTTTTGGTTTTTGTTTTAGCATAACCGAAGAAAAAAGGAAGAAAAAGAAAACGAAAACACGGTGCGATCAGTCAGATTGTTAATGTTTTTGTTTTTTTTTCTGTTATCCAATCTCCAGGCGTTCGATTTATGTTTGTTGATGTGGAAACCTTATCAATTTATCATCTTATGGTCTACACTTCACCATCCGTTGGATGTTAGTCACATATTTAAATACTGTTAGAACCACCAGCAACCACCGATGAAAACGATTAATTTTTATAGAAAATGTTTGCGGATCACCCCCCCAAGCCAACTCATGCTTCCGTGAGCAAAGAGACTTAAAAGAGTTCCCATTTAGGATACACACGTGGCACACTGTCATTCGATCAGCAACACTAATGAGCCGAGAAGAATTTCATGCAAGAATGGGCTGGACTCCACCACACTCCGTTTTCATGATGGAAACGCAAACGCTGCCACCAAAAACTCGATCGAAGTGGCGATAAAAATAACTCTCAATAATTATCCACCCCGTGTTCTGGGTTCTGTTGTTCTGGCTTCCGCCGGTTGGTTTGTCTACCGATTGTTGGGTGGCAAAACTACATTCCATGCCGGTGGCTAGGGCGAAAAAAGGGGTGATTCAAACAAATCGTTATCTACATTTTATGCGTCTCGAACCCATTATCCTATGGTATGGGGATTGAGGTGCTGTTGCCTGTGTTTGCTACGCGAACAAACCAATGGTAACAGCAACGGCTGCAGAGCACAGAGAGAAAAAAGACACACGAGCGCATCCTTTTTGTCGCAGTACAACGAAACCGTTCCTTAAACACGCAACCTAACTCAGCCAGTTAGAGTTGGATTGTTTATTCATTAATGGTAGTGAAACTGACAGGTTATATAGCTGCAACTACACAAGGTTTAACTGACCGAAAAAAGGGTGAACAATGTCCACTTCAATTACAAAAACGAATATTCAAAACAAATGATACTTTTGAATAAAAATCGTGAAAAAATTCTTCAATTTATACATCGCTATCACCCAAATGCTCACGTATTTATAATGCTTTCGGATTTTATTCGATTCTTTGTCCCTTGATGTGTTTTGACACTAAACAAAGGTTAAAAATATTCAAGAAATAATATACTGCGAAAATATTATACCACACCTCAGACATGCCACTAGAACGTTCTAGATGAAACAGTCATCATGCACTGCTCGATCGATTGAAACCTAATCGCATCATAGCGACGATTCCGTACCAACAAACCAAAATTCGAGCATTATCTCAGCTTCATCTTCCACCAGTCATGCGACAGATCCACGATCGAGGTCAAACAATGTCACCCTTCCAAAATGATAATAATCAATGCCCCCGAGAAGTTCACCGTGACGCGAAAGAGAACCGAACGATGTTTTCGTTGCCAAAGTACAGAACAATTCTACAGCGCTTCCGCTCACATTCAATTTCTCGCGAATGTTTCATTCATAAGTGTTACACGCAAACACGACCGGCCAGACAGATTGCGTCTGTCCATCGCTCTTGAACTCATTGTCGGGGGGTAAATTTAAATATTGATCATCGAGAATCGATAAACGTATAATATGTGCGTTACCGTTGCAAAATATTTCCATATGCGCGTATCTTAAAGGACCATCGAAAATCGAAAACCAGCACGTAGCAGAAGGATGTTCAAGTATTATTCGTTTCAATACATTTCGAACCGTTCATACCGTCTTTCAATCCTGGATTCTGTTTCGCATTGCAAATAATGTAAAAGTCTGTTTTCACATTTGTGTCTATTTCTTTTAAAAGATGGTTCGAGAAATAAGTTGTTGATCGATACCCCATATCCTGTCCTGTATCTTGATCTGTACTGAAATGTATATTTCAAACAAGCAGTTCTACGAATCATCCAATCGCTCATAGAATTGAGTTAAAAAATGCAGAAGAAATCGATAATATGCTGCTCTACCAAGCAGGGCAAGCGAATCATGCCAAAATTTAAATTATAATACGTAAATTAAATAGTTCCCAACAAAAAGAAATACCAAACAGCGTATTATTCAGCTTGCACTGCTCCGATAGATGATCAACCCGAACAGCAAACTATATCTTTATAAGAAGTTGGCATAGAAAGTGTGATCAGCTTTAGGCGAGAAGAAAATATTAAACAAAAATCACTCGGTGCCCAGTTCCACAGTCGGTGTGATCTATTTTGCTCAGTTACTGTTTCTTATACAAAAAAATAACCAAACAAGGATTAGAACAACAAGACATCCCAAAATAAAACCCATTGGCCGAAAACTTACTTGCTCCACTGCCACTTCCACTGCCGGTACCGGTGCTCGAATGGCAGAAACAGGCACCGATCAAAAATAGGCCGCTACACACGACAAACACTACGAACATAACGACCGCATATCCGTCCATACCATAGATTACGAAGGGTTGTGGTGGACCGGGTGGTGGCGGTGGTTTTGGACAGGATGCTTCACAATCAACACACGAACAGGCCGGTGTGTTTGCCTACAAAGAGAACACACGAAATAAAAAACATTTACACATTAGTGAACAACTCTCTTAATGTCCCCGAATGTTAGCTAACTTACATCCAACTTTTCATTGCATGGAACGATGCGAGGATTCCACGGCAAATAACCGTCGATGGTTTCATTGGGCGAACTGTGCGCCACGTAATCGATCTGGAACGGTACATACAGATTGTTCTCCGCGTCACCCATATAGTGGAACCACTTCTTGGCACTGCACCGCGAAGCACCCCAATCACCGCACATCAGATCCAGCGCAAGCTGTCCAGTCGATGGGACCGAAACCTGAGTGCATGACTCGAACGTTCCATTTAGGTACTGCTGCGTAATGTGGATATCGATTTTGGTAATGTATTCTTTGGGCGTTGGAGCTACCGTTGTGCCGGACTGGTCGGACTTTTCACTGTCCTCCTTCGATTCGACCTCTTCCGTCGATACCACCTTCATGAAGCTGGACTGCTGCGGGCTACAGGTGAAGTCGCACATGTGCCGCACCAGATTGGCCATACAGGAGGGGCAGCGAGCGAGAAAGTTGGCCGCAAGGGCCACATTCTTATTTAGCACTTCCACCTGTGGAAAACGGAAACAAAAAATATATTAGGAATCAGATATTTAAAGTGTAAGATTTTCAACACTCCAAAATCAATTAGTTGGGGGGAATAGTGTTAGCGTTCTGTTTAAAGACACATAAAAAAAGGCTAGAAAGTCGAAAAACAACCTATCGCCTTCAAAATTAAATCAATTTCGAGGACGTTAATCGATCTTTCAAGGCAGATAATCAATTCTAGCGCGCTTGATGTCTCATGAAGGACATATCGACTTTCAAAACCTTTCGTTTTTTTTTGCACTAGAGCAACACAAATAGATCTCAGAACATTCCAGAACCCGGATAAACTGATCGTAAAAGAATAAAAATATCAGATCATTTTGTATACATTTTCACAGCCCTGAACACACACTCAGTAAAAGTTGTTGGAGGGAAATAAGAATTCACGTAATTGAAGACCATCCATCCATCAGTGCGTCTGCGTAATATACAGACAGACCAACGCCCAAAGAATACATTACCAAAATCGATATCCACATTACGCAGCAGTACCTAAATGGAACGTTCGAGTCATGCACTCAGGTTTCGGTCCCATCGACTGGACAGCTTGCGCTGGATCTGATGTGCGGTGATTGGGGTGCTTCGCGGTGCAGTGCCAAGAAGTGGTTCCACTATATGGGTGACGCGGAGAACAATCTGTATGTACCGTTCCAGATCGATTACGTGGCGCACAGTTCGCCCAATGAAACCATCGACGGTTATTTGCCGTGGAATCCTCGCATCGTTCCATGCAATGAAAAGTTGGCCGCAAGGGCCACATTCTTATTTAGCACTTCCACCTGTGGAAAACGGAAACAAAAAATATATTAGGAATCAGATATTTAAAGTGTAAGATTTTCAACACTCCAAAATCAATTAGTTGGGGGGAATAGTGTTAGCGTTCTGTTTAAAGACACATAAAAAAAGGCTAGAAAGTCGAAAAACAACCTATCGCCTTCAAAATTAAATCAATTTCGAGGACGTTAATCGATCTTTCAAGGCAGATAATCAATTCTAGCGCGCTTGATGTCTCATGAAGGACATATCGACTTTCAAAACCGTTCGTTTTTTTTTCGCACTAGAGCAACACAAACAGTTCTCAGAACATTCCAGAACCCGGATAAACTGATCGTAAAGGATTAAAAATATCAGATCATTTTGTATACATTTTCACAGCCCTGAACAACACACTCAATAACAGCTGTTGGAGGGAAATAAGAATTAACGTAATTGAAGACCATCCATCCATCAGTGCGTCTGCGTAATATACAGACAGACCGCTCTAATGGATGTCTGTAAAAATAGTTTATTTCCCCCAAAAACACCAGGCCGCTTAGATAAACCAGGCAAAACATGCACTCTCTTGTGCAAACAGTGTCCCTCACTGGATTTAGTGATTTGGAGTACACATTTTAATGTTTATTTTACCTCCATAAGATGCAGAAGAGAGAACTCCAGATTTCCAGAGAATTCCAGGACACATTAGCGTAGTTGTACGATCAATATCGCAAGATCTTTTTCGCACAAAGCAGTAACCTTCGTACGCACGAAATGCAAAGCAAACCGATGAGCCATACAACCATTACCTGCCGCAGACCGGTTCTTTGGGTAATTCTCTGGGTCATGTTATAGGCAACCGGCAACGTTCAAACCTTGATGCGTGTCGGTGCCCTCCTCAACACTAAACCTGCAAAGTATATCTGATTTTCCTATTGTCGTGTCCGGCTGGGTGCATCGCACCCGGGTGACCTTAAAACCTAATACTACTAGAACCACACCGGCTATTTATCTACCCGAGGCGTCACCAGCCTCGGTGTTACTTCAAGACCGTCGGCGTTACTTCAAGATTCTAAAACTCGTTACACGAGTTGTTCTACTTTTAGACAGTGCGATGCACTGCCCTTTGCAATGACAATGGTTTTCACCATTGTTGGTGTGCGTTAGATGACACGATCACCAGATAATACATGTCACTGCATTGTGAAATTGCGAAACGTGCTTCGAATCTTCAGTGTCTAAGCCAGTGTAAGCCCCACCTCCAACGCGATCCACAATAACAATCGCCGAAGAAGACAAATGAGCAAAGAATGCGCAAAATATCGCTCACTAATGAGACAATGTCAGCGAGCTGACAGATACACAGCAGAAGGAGCGGAGCAACATTATGCTACGCATCGACGCAAATCGACACGCTCGGGTAGGCGAGTTGCGGAAATACGCAATTCTGACCCGTTGGAAGGGAGGGAGAGCACCGTTTCGTCACTGTCAAGGTCAAGCGACCAACCACTAGCGTTTATGTGCCAGCTGCTACACAACGCTCTTACTTCATAGTTAGGTGAACGGCGAACGCGTCTTCCTAGCGGATGAGATCACTGATCTGTTTCAGAAGGGTCAAATTCTACGCATAGGCTGGGACAGTTAAAAAGCTGTTTCAACCCCCACATCACACGTCCAACTTCGAGATTACATATTCAATGGTTAGGGATTCAATGGTTGTCGTGGACACGATCGTGCTCGTGCCGCCGTGTTGTATCCGGCTTTAGATATATTCTAGCTTAACCGGACTAGCTTGAACGAATACTTACCTGTGCCGCATCACAGCACGTGTTTATGTTGCCTGTGGCATCCTCAACCAGCAAATGTTTACACCACATCTGCAACAGATCCTTTGCCTTCGTGTCGATCGGTTTGGCCGTCCCATTGTACGGGCAGTACTGCGATCGACTAAGTGTGTCGACGTTGCAGATACCGTACCACACACACTGACTACCAGCTTCATCTCCACCAATCGTTTGAGATTGTGTCTGCAAGAAGAGAATTTAAGAGAAAATGTTTTCATTAGTGAATTTAGTGCGTGAAGTATATCTATCATAAACTAAACACTGTCATACAGTACTCGAAACATTCGATGACGTTTCGCAAGATTAATGATTCAAATTCAAGCTCGAACCAAAACACGCGTTTTAATGACCATTTCCTTCCTATTACCTTCGTTGTGGTTCATGTCATCCGCCTCTACTCTACGGTAGACCTTATAGGACCGCCATCTTTAGAAAAGATGGTTGACGCGATTCGCAAAATCATGCCGCAAAAATCATTTTTTTTGTCTTGCTCGTCGTCTCGACCAGAAAAACCTCAATCAGTCTACGTTCGTTTGCCCTTTTTGCCAATGTCGTTACGTATATTTTGCCA
>KZ062514.1:0-22415 GCA_002091835.1 Anopheles maculatus | reverse complement strand
CGTGACATTGGCAGTTGCCTGTATCATTACGTGAAAATGTATTTTTGCGATTTAATAATTTGCACACATGCATACAAGGGGCATACTGAAGATGCAGCTTCGGTCGCTAGAAATAGATCAGGATAACAGCAATAATTGCGACTACATTTCGATCCGCTTTACTACAACTATTAGCGAAACGCAAATAAATAAAATCGGAGGGCATTGGTTCTCTATTTTTGTCTCTTTTAATCTAATGCAAAACCATCTTCCGCGTTCAAGTGCAGTATAAGTAAACAGCAGTTGCTTGCCAATCAACGCGCGTCTGAAAATGGAAACTTCCTATAACAGCGCATGTACACAGACCGGGGTTCTTTGCCTCTCGCCACTACATCCAGTATAGTAGCAGCTAATAAAATGTATCTACCGCTTCCCACAATTCATAATTCAATCACAACTTCTCCCCCCGTGTCGGGGCGCTGTGGGAGACTACTGGTGATGACTCAAGTCACGATACTTTTCCCATCACCCTTCTCGACCTGCCGGCCTTAGAGCGAAACGCGGTCAGTCACTGGGTATAGCGTCCGACCCGCCGACGGATGATTAGCATCAAACTCAATTAACTGTCCATGGAAACGGAGTCGCTGCCTGGAGCTTGTAGCGAAGCCCAGTCCCATAAACACTCCGGTGAGAACTACGCTCTAGAAGGAATCTTTGTCATAATTCTAATTCTCACTCGCTCAAAGTGGGGTTCGCTTTGTGATAACAAGTGTCGGTAAAAGCTCATCAAAAAAATGGGATACAAAAATACCTGCATCTCGCTTACAACACGAGTGCATCGAACAGCCTGACATAATCGGAGAGGTACGTTTCAAGCAGTGATGCGGGTATAGTTATACGCTTTAAATGAGGGCACATTCTTGTGGCCATGAAGCTCACGGCGGAGATCGGATCGTATGCGGCTAATTGAATTAACGTCAACGTCGTGAAAGTCAATTGGTCGAGACTTTACCCGAATCAGATGCGTTTCGAAGTTTTCACACGCTGACAGGACTACAATAGCGGGGATGCTGCTGGTTGCCTTACAGCGCAATCACTACTTCCTCGGTCGAAGTGAAAATGGTTTATTAGATCACGCGATCGGTACAAAATTATGGTGAGAAGCATGCAGAGCGCCTAGAACAAAAAGGATGACTCCATATTTTATTACTAATACATCATTTCGAACGAGATATTTGTATCTTCACAATTGGTTGTCCTAAGGAACTCCTACATGCGATAAGATCAAAGAATGAATATTACCCAGCGTAATACTGATCCTCATCGAAAACACAACGTTGCACGCAACGATACACTCATGTGTATTCCATTGTTCCCACAATCGCAAACCTCACACACGATCGATCCTCATTCTTGCACTTGGCTCGCGTGTCTTGAAGATTATTTTTAAACCTGCCAAAAACCCCTCAACAACGATTGTTTGGGTGAGAAGGTAAAAATACACTCAATCTGTTGTGGCTCTGTACGGTTGGCGCTGACCCTTCGCTCGTTTCTTTACCACAAAATTCACTTTTTGGTGTGTTTTGTATCATCTGCACAAAAGAGATGACCGTTTGCCAGATGCGAAAACCGTGCGTTACACTTTTGTGACGCGTGGCAGAGTAGCGAAAATTTACATTGTGTAATTTAAAATCTGCTACAAACAATGATCGGTCTGTCTTCGTTTCGTGGATTGACAAGTACATTTATTGCTGCAAATAATTAGTAATATCTTCGGTGTGTGTTTCGGGCGTTTCTATCGGTACTAAAAGAGCTCTCAACTGCCATTAAACACATCATCTTGAAGTATACAATAACAAACACACGCAAACAATGTATCCGAAAGGAAGAACCAGATCTTTCGTTGCGCTGTATCATTCCACTACGACTACCCGTAGCCGGTTTGTTTGGGCACGTGTTTTTAGGAGGAGATAAAACGTGGCTCGATTTACCCTCTACAGATTCACTTTTCCTACGCCCGAACTAACGAACGAAAGCCACTTTGTAGGCCCCGCCGGCAAAAGCTAAACAAATGCATTTTTATTAAGCTTGATGAGAGAGCAGGAGTGTCGTTTTATTATGGTTGTTTACTTTACGATTTCGCACATGCGTAAATGATAGTCATCGGTAAGGAGTTAGAAACTGCGTTGCATCAACCTGGACGCCTGCGGTATTCAAAGTCAAATGGAAGGCATACGTGAGTAGTAAAACATGGGTTTTTACGGTAAAAGTGTTTCATCTCTTTCGTCGTGTGGTTGCGCGCCTGCTAGTATGCACTGCATTATCTTGATGACCCAAGTCTACAAGAGATTCATACTTTCATCCTAGGCAACCTAAAGATGGAGGATGGAGCCAACATTTTTGAACAGGAATTATTGTTAACATACGCTACAAACATTTCAAACTGTCTCAAAGGTTACAACACACCTGTGGATGTTTCTCATTAACATTGACGATTCACACTGAGCCCGATCATCTTACGGTAGTAGTGAGGGTTGACGTTATTCCGCGTTCCGCAAAACGTTAAGTCATCGATACCCGGGTTGGGTGGTTTGCTCAATCAACGTTAAAGATCATACCGGTTTGTTGTTTTTCTACTGACATACCTTTGCGCTCACCCCTTCACCAGGATGGCGAGCCTTACTCATGGCTTAGTTGACCAGTTGCATACACGACAATCTTTCCATTTAAGGTCACGTCAGTGTTATACGAAGTTCCCCAAATATTTTAAAGTTAAAAATTGTTTGGTAACATCTTCCTATTCTTCTGGAAACTGTGTTGTATGTCTACTATACATTTTTTTACAGATAATTTGCATCAAACGAAGAGTATTTCCTGAAACTGCCGCCACCGCCGTGAAAATTGCTATTCCAAACCGTTAAACTAATTTATGGAGAAGGTTGCATACCTTACCATTGCGCAATATGTTGTTGCACACACTAACAGCAAGACCTTTTTCAGCCTCACCTTGCTCTCCCTGAGAGCAGTTGTAGTTTTGCTCGGTCGAACGAACGCAAGAGATACTATTCCGTCAAGTTCTCGAAACAACTACCTAGACAACCTTGATACGCACGATGCAGCGAGCTGTAGTTCAGCGGCAGTGCGTTCAGCGATTCAACGATCACTAGAGGTTGCAAGATCACCATATCACGAGAGGAAATGATTGGGAAGAGATAAGAAAATATGATTCTAACCAATAGCGAGTGAATCCAGCAGCAATGATAACAGTACTGAATTTTGTTCGAGATGCATCCATCGTGCGCGATAAAACAAGGCAAGGTGTATCCACTATTGAGGTCCAATATCTGGAGCATAACGACGGAGAGCAATTTCATCTATTTTGAAATAGCCGCCGCTTCGTTCCAGATCAATTGCGGCATCTTGTATCAGGTGGGAGAGTAGCGTTGCATTAACTGGTAGCTTTTTTTAAGATGACTTGAAAGCTCTCGCTTCTCGCTAACCAATTACTACTCGTTTTGTGGTAAACCGATAAAAGCTATTAGTTTATTACACATCCATTACGATGTTTTCAACACGACACAATGTTAAACTTGTTTAAATTTAGATTTATCTTTTACATGGCCCGTTTATAAACTTTTTTTACTTGCTAGAATCAGTACTCTCAAAGTATTCTGACAACTTTTCCAAGAATAAATTCTATTTTTGGACGAGCGTGTAAGCTTCCGCCTTTGTACTGTCTAATCCTTTCCAGACACGCCGATCCCGGGAATACGGAATCGCTAACGAAGCTGATACGAAACAACATTCCTTCGCTGCTTTCATCTGATCCCTTTTTTTCTCCATCCCTTGGCATTAAAAGTGTCGGGCCATAAATTATTGAAAAAAAAAATCCGTTCCCGCTGGGAGATTACTTCGGGAAGAACTTAGGTTCGCCGACGTTCTAGAATCTTCCGATTCGACCTTCAGCAGAGGAGCACGACTACAAATCGCGCGAGGTTATTAAATACGCTTCTATGGTAGCAACTTCATGAAACCGCAATGCCTGCTGTGTCTGTGAAAGGGACATAATTCCATCAGGCAAGATATATTTATGTCATAAGGTTAAGGAGAGCACCAAAATTACGTCGGCTGTTGCATTTCATTAGGGTTTGGAGAATGATAATTATTTAATATTATTCCAAGTTTCCTAAGAATTATTATGCATTATTCTTATCCGTTATTGCAACACAGAATACAATTCATACACCCGTTACTTCGACGAATGGACACATAACTCTGTCGCCTTCCGGGCGAGGCATGCCGCCACGCCATCCATACATTATCGACTGGACAGTAGGCGACTCGATTGCATGTTAAAAGCCCACCACAAAGTGCACCGTGACAATGTGCAATTTACATGTGCGTGATTTCTGTGGCATACGAAAGGCGAATGCATTTCCCAGGATGACAGTGGATAGAAAACAGCCGGGGAAATTGTGTCCATTCTAGGCAAAGTCTGCGCCGTTTTTTTTTTTTTGTTTTTTGTTAACCAAATCACACCATAAACTAGGTTAATGCTCAATTTACATAAAATGTGTAAACGCGCGTCGGACGGACACGGTCACGTTCTGGACACCAAGCGCCACGATGGAAAGCGCTTCTCGTTGGTGGTGCACAATGTACAAGTGAAATAATTTTCCATACTTGAAAATTAAATTACCCGGGAACGAACCCTAATCCTTGATCCAGTTCCTGCTACACACTTCATCCCAGCTGCTGGCACTGATCCAGCGGGATATCTCGAAGTTCAGAAAAATCCCGGCAACACGACACGGTCTATGGAAGGTCATCGAATGGAGGACACGCATACTTCATGACTATGTTCCCGGTTCTCTTAACTGTGGGTCATGCGACTGTTTTACGTGCTTCAGGGATAAACTGGGTCGAGGATAAGAGTCTCGTAGGAAAGTTGGGTAAAAACATCATTTGAACTTTGGTTTGAATTTGTTGCCAGAAATTAAAGTGGGTCATCGTGTAAATCGGAGCTTCAAAAAAAAACAAAATGAAGTTGGACAAGGATGACAAAAGTAATTCTTTTCTTGAAGCTCACTAGAATCTATTCCAGGATCTTCCGCAATTCTTGACACCTCCATAAACATTAATACTTTTACTCATTCTGTACATCTAAGAATTTACTAATTGGAAAAAAACCCCTACACAAAATAACTGCTACATAAATCATTTTGTAATAATTTTGAAAAGGAAATTACCGTCATAAACAAGTTCATTCTCATCTCACCCAGTGACTAACAACGCCTTATCACCGATTCCTTAACACCTGCGTTTCTTTTTTCACGGCCAAAGCTAATATCACCCAAAGTACGCAGGGTGACCCTCGTTTTATGGGGCCTTCGACATGGAACTAATGATAAAAAAGGTAGAACTATAATCTTTCAGTAGTCTAAACACCTCAACAGACACACACACACGGTCCAAAAACGCACAACATAAAACTGTGCATGCGCAACTAGTTTATGGCCTCAATACGGTGGACATGGAAGCTAAACTACCCTTTTCGTGCATCAAAAAATTAGATACGGTAATAATCCTCTACCTTCACCTTTCCAACTGCTTAACACTGAAGAACTTTTCTCTTCCAGGTCGGGAACAACACAGAACCGTGTTGGCATTGAAAAGAACAAACGCCGGTAGCGGTGGTTCTTGTATTATTCAAAAAGGCCTATCAAAGTCTCTAGAGCTCGCTATCTCTCTCTCTCTCTCTCTCTCTCTCTCTGACAGTTGACCTTTAATCTGAGGTCTTTGGATGTGTTGGTACAGGCGGGACATTAAAATTGAGCATGCAAATTGGCCTCACGTGACCGAATCATTCCATGTCCTGGACTAGTGGGCTCTATTACACAGCATTTCTATCGTGACAACGCATAAGCCTAGGTGCATTTTCTACACGAACTTGGGTGCATATTTTGAAGTTGGTAACAATAAAAAATAATTGGTGTGTTAAAAATGCACAGATAAATTCAAATAGCAAGAAATACTCTTTATTGATAGAATTCTATGGTAAAGCAAAAACCCTGCACCTCCTACCCACCAATCATAATCATAGTCTCTTATCAGTAAAATTAAAACCAACACAGCAAGTCTCACACTGTAACGGTTTTACTGTGAAGAAAGCTGACTCATCACAGGCATCATCATAACACATAACACACCAAACCCAAGATTGTAATCGAAAATGCCAATGACCATTGTGTTGGAACTCGCCGAGACGTACGTAATCTGACGAACGCCACAAGATGATTGCATTCGTTTGAATTCTTGCCTACAAAAAAAAACAAAACACAACAAATTTCCAGTCAATTTTTCGTATCATTTCTCGTTATGCAGTCACCGAGACAAAATCGGAAGGGAAAACTGCGTTGCATTGACGCATTCCATTCCTCGGGTCGGCAAGCAATCTTATCTCAAAATTAATTCTTAAGTTACAGCTCGTGTAGCAGCATCCAGAGACCCAGCAGCATAAGAGCGTGATGAAGTGCACGATTGGGTTTCGAGAAGAACCGGTTTGACCACTTTTATTTTCACGTCCATCAGGGTTCCGCGTCCAATGTTTTGATTCCGGCGACTTCTTTCACTACAGTACACCAGTGGTTTTCTGCCACGAGATTTGAATTTAACATTGAAAATAATCTTACACTACTCTATATGCAGTCTCCTCTAAGAAATGGTGATTAGATAAACACATTTCACGAAACTTCGGTTTGGGTCCAGCAATTCTGCGCGAATGTCAACACCATACAGTCGCTTAAGAATAGAAAACTATCCTTGAGTCACACGTTTGCGCAATGTGTGTCTAGCTAATTTCGAGAAATCTAATGCATTTTCATGCGAAATCAAATCATGGTTATTTATTAGCCAGAAATCATCTCATTTACTCCATTATCTCCCATTTCTGTTTCTAAACGATACTGCCCAACACATCAAACTCCTTATCAACTGTGTATTGCTCACGTGTACCGCACACAGCTTTGAAAGACGCACTACCCTGCTTCGCCTTTCGCCACTGACAGCCGAAGTGACCGATGGCTGGCGGCTGACGACACACGGCTCAGCAACACTTCCAACAACCGTCTTGGCCGGTTAGAATTTCTTTGTTCCTACTTTACTGCACCACAAATATCACACACACAACAGTGTGACGCACTCTTTACACTGTACTACAACGTAAAGTGTATAGTTCAACGTGTACTCATCAGTCAGCAGTGTCTCCCCACCCGCAAGATAACGACATCCACAAGACGGCCACACCGTGATGACATTTGCAAAAATCTTCTCCTTTCATCGTGGCTGTTTGGGTTTGGCGTTGGTTGAGAGACGTTAAGGTTTGCTGAGCTTTATTTTATTGGGGACGGAATTTGTGCTAAGTGGGCCCAGCTTTATCCAGGTGTATTTTTCGGCGGCAAGGTGTGTCCAATGCAGATATTAGATTAACCGTATTTGCACAATGAAAGTACAAAGTATTATGCCTACATTTTTTGGAAGACACAGGATAAATCATACTGATTTTCCATGATTTCTCAAAAACAGCATCAGTCAATAATGTGCTGCAATTGCGATATCATCTGAGACCGTTGTCTTAAATGTAGGCATGCTTGGGAAGACATCCAAAAAGCCCTGACACACCACATGAAGCCTCTCCAGGATCACTCTTTATCTCTACGATTACAGTTCCTGGGTTCTCATCGGCCAAACAGTGACAGGTAAGTTGCACGTTCGTGTTGATACGCTTAACAATTCGCGTGCACACGTATACGCAAAATGATAACCAAAGCCACAACTCATAAGACAGGCCTAAAAACTATACATTTGAAGATGATAACTTTCACCAGCCGGAAAACCTAACGTAGGCACAATGTTTGCCAAGCTAGCTATGAGTCACTGTGCGGTGTATGTAAGGTTGAAGTACAATAAGCAAATAAACATAAATTGATAAGCTGTATATGAAGAACCACAAGAAACTCTTCAAACAAGAAAACTTGACCTACAGTTCTTCCGCTCTCTACTCATCTTTCAACTGACAAGTTCAAAACTTCCGTCTCACTACGGCTGTGAAACATCCGCCCCGAAAACCCGGTGCTTTGTGCGTGATTGGCATTTCGTTCGCATCGTCTTTTTTTCTTGCAATTTGTTTGTCTTTTGCTCGGTGTTTTCATAACATTCCAAAAATAAATCATCAATTGCGCTTTCATTTCGGGGGTGGGATCGGTCTCCGCTGTGCTTGTGTTTCATCGAGCAGTGAAAAAGATGAATGAACAGAACCATCTAGGACTTTTGCCCTTTTTGGTAGCGCTTAAAGATTGTTGGAAAGGGTCTACTGACGTGTGTTGCTGTTGCTCAATGCATTCCGATCTTCAAAGGTCAAGTGCAATGGCGGAAATGCGATAAATAACTACGGCCGAATGATGATGATAGAATCGCAATTTAGCCATCGTTTTATGACGAGATACTTCGAGCTGGTTAAAGTCTATTTCGTTGGAAACAAAACTTCTTTGTAAACATTGAAAGTAGGACAACAAACACCAACTCATTTCCGTTAGAACACAGCGTTGACACTGACTCGTGGAACGGAATTGGCAGGTGTCATATGTTTGTCTTAAGAAAATGACGGCAATGAGTACTTCTCGCGAGGCTCTTGTGTATGACTTCGATGAGTCACTGGACCGCATCAGCACGTAACAATAAAACAACACTCGCAAACAGACAGGCGAGAAGAAACTCAACTAAACCATTGGGAAAGGGAATGAACCAAACGGCGAAACGATGACGTCACCCATGTCTATTGACCTCACACGAAGGACATTCCAGGGATGGGCAAATCTTTGTTTTTTTCTCACTGTGTGCCTTTTTAACCACTCCTCCAGGACCATAGTGAAGCTACTAGTTGTAAAATCGATACCGGTGTGCATGTGTCCCCGAATCCAGCCGCCACCAGTTGCAAGAAAAGGGCCAAAACAACCGACAACTCACATATACCCGCCGTATCCTTGAAATCCGGAAGGAGTGGACACCTTTGAGGCGAAGGATGAGAGAACGCCGAAACGTAGCAAACAACTGCGCAGTCGCCACTGGAAGTCGGCAAAGTGTATCGTGCGAGGAACTTTTACTTGAAACCTCGGCCGGGCTTTTGCTACTTCCAGTGTTTTCGGTGCACGATTTCCATACTCTGGATATTGGTGGACAGAGGGCAGAGACATTACACGCACACTATCATGAAACAGCTGATGATTGCACAGCTTCAAATACCATCAAACAGCCGGTAACTATGTGGAGCCTGTTCCGAGCAGCAAGCAGAGGCTACTACTACCACCGTGGTGCGACCACGGTAAGGACGAAAATATGTCTTTTTCTACGCGTCAGGCTTTTTTGTGTGGTCATGGCGCTTAAAGATTGTTGGAAAGGGTCTACTGACGTGTGTTGCTGTTGCTCAATGCATTCCGATCTTCAAAGGTCAAGTGCAATGGCGGAAATGCGATAAATAACTACGGCCGAACGATGATGATAGAATCGTAATTTAGCCATCGTTTTATGACGAGATGCTTCGAGCTGGTTAAAGTCTATTTCGTTGGAAACAAAACTTCTTTGTAAACATTGAAAGTAGGACAACAAACACCAACTCATTTCCGTTAGAACACAGCGTTGACACTGACTCGTGGAACGGAATTGGCAGGTGTCATATGTTTGTCTTAAGAAAATGACGGCAATGAGTACTTCTCGCGAGGCTCTTGTGTATGACTTCGATGAGTCACTGGACCGCATCAGCACGTAACAATAAAACAACACTCGCAAACAGACAGGCGAGAAGAAACTCAACTAAACCATTGGGAAAGGGAATGAACCAAACGGCGAAACGATGACGTCACCCATGTCTATTGACCTCACACGAAGGACATTCCAGGGATGGGCAAATCTTTGTTTTTTTCTCACTGTGTGCCTTTTTAACCACTCCTCCAGGACCATAGTGAAGCTACTAGTTGTAAAATCGATACCGGTGTGCATGTGTCCCCGAATCCAGCCGCCACCAGTTGCAAGAAAAGGGCCAAAACAACCGACAACTCACATATATCCGCCGTATCCTTGAAATCCGGAAGGAGTGGACACCTTTGAGGCGAAGGATGAGAGAACGCCGAAACGTAGCAAGCAACTGCGCAGTCGCCACTGGAAGTCGGCAAAAAGTGTATCGTGCGAGGAACTTTTACTGGAAACCTCGGCCGGGCTTTTGCTACTTCCAGTGTTTTCGGTGCACGATTTCCATACTCTGGATATTGGTGGACAGAGGGCAGAGACATTACACGCACACTATCATGAAACAGCTGATGATTGCACAGCTTCAAATACCATCAAACAGCCGGTAACTATGTGGAGCCTGTTCCGAGCAGCAAGCAGAGGCTACTACTACCACCCAGTCGCCACTGGAAGTCGGCAAAAAGTGTATCGTGCGAGGAACTTTTACTGGAAACCTCGGCCGGGCTTTTGCTACTTCCAGTGTTTTCGGTGCACGATTTCCATACTCTGGATATTGGTGGACAGAGGGCAGAGACATTACACGCACACTATCATGAAACAGCTGATGATTGCACAGCTTCAAATACCATCAAACAGCCGGTAACTATCTGGAGCCTGTTCCGAGCAGCAACCAGAGGCTACTACTACCACTGGTGCGACCACGGTAAGGACGAAAATATGTCTTTTTCTACGCGTCAGGCTTTTTTGTGTGGTCATGTGGCAAGCAACGTGTTAGGGTGCTTACGTTTGGAAACAATTAAATGTCGATCTAACACACAAGGGGACCATCAGGACATGCCACGTGAGTAGAAGTCGCGTGAAACGGCCAGAAGGAATTAACCGTCTGTCTGTAGTCGTTTTTTGCAAATTTGAGCTGCTGTCAAAGAATCGATATTTCGTGCACGAAATGTTATTCATACAATTACCTTTTTGGATATGGAAAATTTACCATTACTATCTAACTTTTATCACTATAAATTAGTGTTGGGTAAATCTGATTTAGATTCATGAATCTGAATGAATCTTTGAACTTAATGAATGACTCTGAATCTCTATTATAAAGATTCTGAATCCCCAAAGATTCATGAATCCTGAAAGATCCCCCCGGATGAAATCCAAGAGGGCCTCGTAGTAGAAGGGGCCTGGCAAGAAGGCTGGAATTCATGAATCTTTGAATTGAATGAAGTTTCATATGAATGACTCTTTTGATAAGATTCATTAAGCACAACACTACTATAAATTAAGCTTATCAAAGAGCAATAAAAAACTTTTAAATATGTAGCCTAAAATCTTGATTTAAATGATAAACAGCTGCATTACGAGGAGATTTTTGAACCAGCATTTAAGCCGAACGTCTGAATGCATACGTGCCTCACCAGCTAAGTCACTCCGCACTTCAATGGATGCACTTGAATGTATGTAGGTACAGTGAGCGATTAGTGGCCTGTGGTTTAAATAAAATCGCTCGATCCGTTCGAAAGTGTTCGAACACTTTCTAAACAACGGACCTGCATCTTCCTTCACCGTGCGGCGTTCTCTTTCACTAAGCTACGAACACCAACTGATGTGAGAAGTTTCTATTTCAACCATCAAAAACAGTGGCAACAACTGCCAGCCTAAAACGTAAGGAAAAAGCGCAATACGGCTAGCCAGCCAGCATCACGGAATGCTACAACCAGCCGTTTGCTGTTGTTTTTCGCGATCGATTTCGCCTCCAACAGAGAAAGAAAGAAATTGGTACAAAACGCACCCCACACACACACACGATGGGTGGTGGTTTCTCGTTCGTGCAAGTCTTTCCAGAGGTTTCTACGCGGATAATTTGCTGCCGCCTGGCGTTGGCCATAAGCGGCGCCCGAAGGTTATGCACCTCCGGTACACATAATGAATTCACGATTACTATCGACCTAGGGGCGGCTACCCAAAACGAAGCGACTTAGTTGCGTCTTAGCTGAAGAAATCGATCAATTGTTTGTTTCTTGGCGGAGAGACCTACTTCCTTCCTTTTCGCATGTCCACAACTCGTGTCATGACTCAACCACTGGAGCTAACCTTCAAATGGTAAGAGGCCAGCGCAAGACGTATTAGGGCAACTGCATTGAGAGAGCACACGCAAAATAACAACAACCAATCGGACGACAACATTGACTTGAACGTTGCAGGACGATCACGTCCCAGCGACAACTGGAGGTCAGGGGGATGATCGAATGCTCGCCTCCAAATGGCAAACGTGCAGCGGGGGCATCCATCGTCGGTCGACCATCAACGTGTCAGGGCAGCTGCCCCATGGGACCGCTTGGTGTTGTGTCCACGCTTCATGGTTTGGCATAATAAATCGTGTCTTTGGACGTTAGACGACGTTAGGAAGCAAAATGTCAAACTCAGCCCAGTGAAAAGGGTTAATATTAATTGTCTAGAAAGTGCGAGCTTAAAGTAATGGATTGTCTGGATGTCTGGATTTTTAGCACGTAGAATTACGTGATGAGTGTCACTAACACTACGCGAAACATTAGTCCAGATTAGGTCCACAAATTTTTGACACACTTCCCGGTAATTTAATACGGGGGGTGTTTTGGTTTTCGGGACACATCAAGACACTTCTCATTTGTCTCGAATGACACCAAGTAAAAATCCAATTACACCAACACCGGAGATCTTGCACGTAACTTACTGTCTGGTGTCTTTCCTTCTTAGGACTTCTTCAAAATCGTGCCACGAACCTTCCAGCGCGGATCAATAGACACAGTTTTTTTCGACTGACCATTCAACCCATGTTCCCAATTGTTATGACTGAGCAGGTTTTGTTACTGCTTCCCCCCGCCCATACAAGGCGAACAGGTACCAACGTCAACACGTGCACACACCACAGGCACCCTGACGACATGCTGCAGCCGATGAACGAATGCAACATGTGACGGCCGAAGCCTGTACAGTAGGGTAGACTACCGAACAGGCCAATACGTCTAATACGTTAGTGTTGCAAAATCGGCTTAAGTCGACGTCGCTATTGCCAGACAAATGCTTGCTAGCTACACTGGCGAGAGTCTTCATTAGGGACAAACTTTGTAGCCTAATAATTTACTTTGTTTCTGTGGATCTTTACTTCTACATAAAAAGTTAAAGTCGTGATTTAAGGCATGGCGCTGACAAAATCACTTAGTCCGAGGGCTGATTCAACACTGAAAATTACATAAGATTAGACGATTTTTGCAAATTAAACTGCAAGAAGGTTCAGCTCCCAAAGGTAAACCGTCATTATCAAAGTATTCTAGGGTGCTCTTAGTGGTAAACTGGCCAAGCCTCGCCACATTATGTAATAAAGCTGTAACATGCAAGCATAAATTGTACCTGTAACCTTATCGGCTATTTGATAATTGGATTACCACCGGTCGAACTAAACATCAAGCAAGAGTATGTGCAGCAACTTGTCATATTGTCGACTGGAGCGCACCGGAATAAACATCCGATTGCTCAAGGAATCACACCACACTTGTGAGTCAATCGATTCTTAAGCGTGATTCGTTCCGACAAACACGTCCAAATCTCTGTAGCATTGACTGGGTAAGACTTGAGTCATCATCATTCAGCAGAGGAGCACGAGTATGCGGAAGTTATTACGTTTCGAATTTCAAAAACAACCATCAAAACATATATGACGTCGAAACAAACCACCGACCCATAAGTCTTTTTAAGGCTGGATTATTAGATTGGACATCAACAATAAAATATTCCAGGGCGGAACTTTTCAGAATAATATAAAGAAGGGATAGTGCTAATTTAAAATATTAAATATAGCTTTGCTACTCCATTTTTTATCTCTCCTACTTCGCTAACAATTTCGCACTAACGTAGCGTAACAAACAACCCAGTGTGGTTATCAAATGGCCAGTGTGGTTCGTCGGGCCCTTCTTATTAGACAGCGCGTGCGAGAACTAGTGAAATCACGATAAGGTACATCGGGCGACCGTGCTAATTGACCCTTTTCAATTGCCATTTCCCTTGACGAGGTAGGCATATGCGGCGTGCGTGAAACACCAAATGCGGAAAAGCTATGTCGCGTGGTGCGCGAGCGTTACTTGCGTCACTTACGACTGTCATTCTACGTGAACCTGTCACAAATTTGTATGCCCGACCGAACGATTTCACTTCCTGTAATTCTCAATATGAAAGAGAAACTGGAGACATACTCGAGGCGCCACAAGTGATCTATGATTGAAGTGGATGAGTTGAAATTGAAATTTATTTTTGATTGCATTTATTAGCAAATTAAATTTAAACAACATTCTTTTGTCTTTGGATGATCGTTCAACAACTCACTACTAGCTCTCCCATTCTTGGGATAAAACCTCGTTTGCACCAAAACCAAAAGAAAATAGGAAATAATTGAATTAGTGGTGGATTTTGGTCGTTGCGCACGCTTGTTCACAACATTCCTGACGTGGTAACGAATTAACTTCACCCGTCGATCAGAGAACCGAATCCCACAAGACGACTTTTCCGTTGCATCGCCTTACATGAAATTGAATGCACGTACCGTAATTATATGCACGTGATATCACGCGACCAGACAGCTTAAATTACACGTTGACGTTTGAAAGAAATCCCCAAATAGGACATTTTGAAAAACAAAAAGAAGGTTCTTCAAATTAACAACCATCGCAAATGCTGGACTCCACAATATAATCAGCGAAACGAATCGATTGTTTACCAAGTTAAAGGTTGCATATGTTAATATTATAAACGCTTCTGATGCATCTAATTGCAACAATAAAAAAACCGATTGCAAAACCATCAATTCTCTCACAAACCAAACCAAAGAGAACAGAAATGAAATTGATCACGTGAATGTGTGTGCGAACGGAAAACGGAAATCCATGTGTAATGTATATCCCCCGATACAAGTATTTTTCCACCGTTTCTGCTCGTCCCGAAGTTGGCGCCAACCTGGCCTCCCGATTACACTACACAAGTGCTTTATGGTCCTGATGAAAGCCGCCCAAGTCACAAAGAACAGTCGGGCGTTAGGTGTTCGGGCTTCGGGACATTTGCTGGCGTGCGCCATGACCCACATTGATGCCAATCCGATAGTATGTCATCAGCGGTGCGCTGAAGTGGTTATCCATTACCGGTACAACCAGGCTGTTCTTCAGCGTCTAGATGGTCCCGGAGGATAGTGCTGCCTGATCCCTGATGGTGTAAACAACCTTCGGTTAGAATAATCGTCCTGAATACGGGACAAGGTCCGGGGAGCAAGTCTGTATTATTGGATGCCGTGTACAGGATGTACCATCTAATTGCAGGACTCGTGATACAGACATCCATGAACTTCACCACCTACACTCCTACATCTTTACATTCGTAGAGACAGAAAACTAACAAAGATTAAATGCAAACTCCTTCCTATACCTTCGTACGACCTTGGAAAATCCCTCAACTTCAATATCGTGGACTACCACCGTTCAACAAAATCAATGATTCCATCGTACCTTATCATACACTACACGCATGATGCATCCATTACTTTCGGCAAACATTGATAAGGATGTTGGATGATAATATAGCACCACCCTGCAGATTGGGTGTGAAGGCGCGTGATAAGCGTCTGTATAAAACACCTGCGTAAGGCCCTAGCTGCAATCTGATCTAAACACACACACACACCTGATGGAAGGGTGATTAATCATGTTCCAAAAAGGCGAGGTAAAGCAGTACACAAAGCGGTTCGATTAAAATTCTTAGGAATTTGTGCACTTTTTCTGCAGTGATTCAGACGTTTTCAATTGCCAGTCTGTAAATGACTGTCGGCCGCTAGTGGATGAGCTGTTAAAGGGGTTAATCGGTAAAATAAGAACCCCATTCATTGTGCATTGCAACCTTTGTTTCTTGTTGGTGAATGATATCCGGAAGCTCTTATCAAACACTCATTTGCCGATTGATGTCATCCGTCGAGACTTGCTAAAGAAATCCATTTCAACAGTCAATATCGACGCTTTTAACTCTCGAAATCAAACTTCGGACTATCGGGTTTCAGTGAATTTGTGTGTTGTGTACCGAATAGTTTATCGTTTCCAGCCCGTGGATCGAATCGAGCAGCAGTATGTATGGCGCGTTCGGTACACGCTCCATTAACAACAGAGCGCCCGGTCGAATTGGATGAAAAATCATATTTGCTGTAACAATTATTGCACACCTACTCCGCCGGACCGGTAAAAATCACATTTTTTTCGCCACTTGTTGCCACAACCCAAACAGACGAATTCGACGAATCGTGGAGCGGCGTAGAGCGGCCTGTGTGTGGAATGGAATGAAGGATTTTAGCAGATTTCTACTACGCCACAAAAGAAAACGGATCACCTATTTGCGCGTCGATTATTCGCCTAGATTCGGTGATAAAAATGAAGAATCTATATTGACGAATAGCTTTACGCTTTACGCGAAAACTCCAGAAGGTTCCACCCTGTGACTCTTTACCGGTAAATGCTGAAGGTCAGATGAATATTATATCCGCCTGTTAGATAGTAAGACAGTGAAATAATTTGAATTGCCATTTAGGCGTTTTAAAAGGCAGCTTTTAAAGGTATTTTCACTCTTGTAGCTGGTAAAAGCGGGAAAATATCTCTCCGCTTCCACCAGACGCAGTTGAAACATGCGTCAAGTGTGTTTTGTTTGTAGCCGCCCGGAGGCCAACAACTTCTCAACACACGATTTTACAGCTGTGGCATTCCAACAACCCACTGGCTCAGTCGTGCTCTATGGCCAACATTTTTTGCAGTCACAAGCAGTGTGCATGTGTGTACGTACAACTACTACCAACCAACTGCACACATCGATCGTACGATGTTGAACGGTTGTCCGTCCTCTTGAACCGTAAGCATCGCCGTGCTATGTCTGACTCTCTCGAAGCTGTACAAGACAACGAGCGGAGAATCCAATTAGTGCTGCAAGCAGGTACACCTCATCCTCCTCACCGACACAATTATATATTTGGCGTGAAATAAAGGAAGGAAATTGCACCACCGAAAAGAGAGAAGCAAAACAAACAAACATAAAAAACTATGTTGAATTTGCACAAGCGCCATCAATCGTGACGTCAAACAGAGGACAGACCTGGGGCTGTGTTTCATACTTTCATTGCATGGTAGTGGTGAGCCACTCACTACTACTACCAACACTACCGTACGCTGCAGCATCATACATCTTTTTCAGAAGGCAAAGCGTCGCAGCATAAATAAAAACGGTGGAACAAACCCACCGACTGCGCGCACACTAGGTGGAAGAATAGTGATGTTTACAAACAATTTCACAGCACTACGGATACCATGTAGATGTATGTTGATGCAGTTTTGCAGTGTCAGTAAATTTAGTACCAAAATGTGAGTCTAGTAAGCAATACACTTAAGTAAATAAAGATGAAAGGTGAGATGCTGACGAGCATATTTGCATAGATTTGTAGCGAGTTTTGATTGAATAATGTTCTTATTAGTTACTGATTCTTCTGCTCCTGACTTAATGATTAGCTAGGCTTTGCCAACTTTTGAAAGGCTTTATACTCATTTAAACTATTTAACAAGATACTCGGTCCTTGCTAAGCGATCTAGAACGCATCTCTAAAAGCACATTTGTATTAACCGTCTGGTAAGATTAGACCTTTGAAGTCGATTAATAAAATCAAGGTAATTTCTTGATGGTAATTGAATATCCAATTTACTTTTAGTATAAAAACATATTTCTCAAGTTAACACTCTTGGTGACTCATTAGTATTAATTTAGAATAGAAATGTATAAAAATAAAATCCTATCATATTGATCAATTGCTCATAACCTCACAATTCGCCGTATCCATCCTCTTGTCTTTCTTTTGACATTTTGCAATCGTTTCCAAGGTATTTTTCCATGGCTTGCTGGTACCAATATTAACCTTGCAGAAAAAGCATCAAATACAACGTTGCCGGTGACAAACATTCAATTATAAATTTGGCACGATATCATATCAGCTGGTAAGAAAAGCGGATAATCGGTTTTGCTTAAAATATATGAAATATTAATAACATACAACAGGATTGTAGAACGAAATCGTTCAACCGACAATGCGTGTCGCAACTCACCTGATCAATCAGCATGCTCCCAAGGACAACCAGAGGAACAAAGAACCAAAGCGCGACGGATCGCCTTCGGCAGCAGGACGCCGTACTGGCGGTTCCCGCACGGGTACTGCTGTCGCTAAACATTTTCATTTCTTTCCGCACGATTGCATCTATTGCCACTTTCTATCGATGATGCCCACTCCAACTTCGACCAGATCTGTGAGGTCTCCGGTGAGCCTCTCGGAACAGTCGAATTACACTCGGCGCCCTTTTGCTTTTAATGAACTTTTGTTTCTTAATTTAACACTCCACACAAAAACGGGTAAACTGCACCCAGATAGAGAGAGAGAGGGAGAGGGAAAGATAGATATAAAACAAATATGATAGGGTAAGATAGTACACGGCCACAATCACTTTTGGAAACTTTTCCAACCGAAGATATGCGATGCGCTTTCCGCGTTTTCGCTACGACCGTAGTTTGCTTTTTGCTCTTCGTTGCACTTGTCTTCACGTTTTCTTTTCCTACCGTGACCACGACGATAACGAAAGCGACATTGATTTCTCAATCGATATCGAAAGATAGGCAGCACAGCGCGCGGCCGTTTTCCCTGCTTTGAGCACTAGAAATGATTCTTTTTTTAACTGATTTTTCTTCCTAAATAGAGAACATTTTCCCTGTTTTCCAACGGAACAATGCAACACACCACTTCGCTATTCCGACGATAGATTTTCTTCACCCGCTTTACACACAAAGGCACAACAGCAGTTCGTAGCAAAGCTCCGCCATTTGCAGGAAACCTTTCGACCTGCGGTGGAGAGGACGATCTACGCCACACCTTTTGGAAAATGATTTTTCACCTTTCTCTCCTCCGGAATGGGGGGGGGCGTAGGACTTTTGCTTCCGTTGCGGTCTACTACAGTTGTGCAAATTTTGGCAGTGCAAATATTCAATGGTAAAGGTGCAAAATTGTTGCAAGAAAAACCCCCGGACGAACGATGTACGCGCACACCCACCTCGTACGAACACAACTTTTTTTCTGTTTGCTCTCGCTCCGTGTTTGACGTTCGCGTTTGACAATCGCATTCGGAATGTGACCACTTTGACGTCCCGCTGTGCAGTTTGTCCGATTTTCCACGAAATGTTAGCCCACAGTGGGTGCTGTTGTGAATGTTGACGGGTGGTGTGTGATTTTCGCCCATTGGCCTGCAAAAAGGAAGCAAAATGGAAATTCGAAAGCTCGAGAACGGAAACAAATTTTCGAAATTGTTTTCAAACGAGGTGTTGAATAGCTGGCTTCGTTTACTTTTACTTTCAATGTACAAATAACGGTTACTCCGTCTGGGCTTCAGGAATGATTGAAAAATGTACTTTGGTCGACGTTTGTAATGGAAAATAGAAATTATATTGCAAATTGCTAGGAGTGGAGTTGCGAGCCTCTTCTACCCATTGCGGCGTACGAGAATGAGAACGATGAGAATGTTTATCTTGTCCAGGATGTTCTACTACATACGAACGATGCGGAATGAGACTGCTCCAGCTGCAGCTGAAAACGCAGCAATAATACAAAACACCAAGGATGGAGTTAGGTTAGAAACACCCGAGCGCAGGTGGTCATCGCATGAAAAATCTATTTAAAAAAAAGAACGCCATTTGCTTCGATCTTTCCTAGTATTTAGCGTTGTCCTTGGTACTCTTCTTTCCTTTCACTCTCTCTCTCTCTCTGACAATGTTAATTAAAATGCATCTTAATCTGCATCCTTTCTGTCTGCTCTAATGCTTCCGCTTTTTCTTCTTTCCCTTCGACTTCTTCCGGTTCTTTTCATCGTCTGATGAAACGGAACCCTTCCGTTTACGGCTACTTTTCGATTTCTTTTTCGACGATTTCTTCTTACGCTTTTTGGTCCGTTCGTCCGATTCGCTCGAGCTGGACGGTGAAGACCTATCCGACGAGGACGAACGGGAAGATGAACTCTTTCGCTTCCTTTTCTCCTTCGGTGGTGGGCTTCTTGAGCGGGAAACCGAACTCGAAGATTGCCGTTTGGGTGGGGGGTTCGATTCCCGGCGTTGATCTCGATCACGCGATCGGGACGGGGCAGGTTTTGTAGCAGCTGCAGCAGTAGCTCCACCGCCACCACCACGGCGATAATCCGCTTCCGACCGTTGCTGGCTAGGTGATGAACGACTTCCCACACGCTCAGGCTCATTTTGTCTACGGCCTCTTGCTTCCCGCGAGTGTGATCGTTGACTGCGGTAACGATCGGGACTGTAGCGCCGATCTCTCGAACGACTCCGGGAACGTCTCATGCGACGATCCCTCGAACGAGATCGGGACCGACGACGGGGTGGTGGATCTGGACGCATTCCACTTCCTGGCCGTCCACCACCCGCAGGACCACCACCCCGCTTTGCGCTCTTGTCGCGAGGACCTTTCCGTTGCACGAAGCTGTTAGGATAGGGACGGTTTTTGTAATCCACTTTGCCTTGATTGATACGAATGTCTCGTCCGTTCCGTTGCTCCAGATAGGCTGAGTTGCGCTCGGTTAGTTGCGGTTTGCGTCCGCGACCACCTTCCTGTGGATCGCGACGTCCCTGAGGACGGTTTCTATCTCGGTCTCGCTGCTGCATCCGATCACGCGAACGACTGCGCTGTCTACGATCGTCTTTGACCGGTCGCGAACCGGAAGCGGATCTTGAGCGTGATCTTGATTCGGATCGATTCCGCTGCTTTTCCTGCTCACGCTCCCTTTTCGGTGAGCCATGCTGACGCTTATTGGAACCTCCATTGCGATTCTGCTGCTGCTGATTCTGATTCTTCCGGTCAAAATCCTTAAAAGATCGTTTATCCGCCCCATCCTTGAACTCTATGCCGCGTCCCTTTCCGCGCCACTTTACCTTCGACACGGACTGCGAGAAATCCACATGAATGCGCCGATCGTCGATCAGCACATTGTCCATCTTAAAGTAAGCGTCTTCACACGACTTTTGGTTCTCGAACTCAATGAACGCGTACTGCAGCGAGTCCCCCGTCACCTTGTCCCGGATCACCTCGCAGCCCTTAATCATTCCGAACCGGCTGAAAATGATTTGCAAATCGTCGTCCGTCGTGACCGGGTTTAGCTTGCACACAAACAGCACATTCTCCGGTGGTGCAATGTCCGCATCCGGTATGTCGCCCACGATCTCCAAAATCGTGGCCCGCGCTTTCGCCTCCCGCTCGGCAATCATTTCCGCAATCTCCTGTTCCGTTTTTCCACCCAAATCGTCAATTTCTTCATCCGCCGCAATACGCCCACCTTGCAAACGTTCCGCCGACGGAGAAGGCGATCGGCTCGGCACCCGGAACCCACGTGGATCTTCGAACGGATCGTCCAACACAACGGTGTGCGTAATGCGTACATCCTTGTACGGTCGGTGACGCTCGTCGCAAATCACTTCGTTCAACTTGCGCAACACCGAGTGCCCCTCCGTTACCTCCCCTATCACGGTATGGCGACCATCGAGCGAGGTTAGATCTGCACCGAGCGTGAAGAAAAACTGCGACCCAATCAGATGGTCTCCGGCGTTCACCATCGACAACAATCCCGGCTCGGAATGTTTAATCTTTGGCACACTTTCGCCCTCGAAGTAACGCTTGTGGTCTCCCTCGAGTACGCCCCAGATCGACATACCACCATCGCCGGCACCGGTCGGATCGCCGGTTTGTGCGATAAACTCCGACTGGATCGTGTGGAACAGGTTGTAGTTGTAGTACTTAAGCTTGCATAGCTTCAGAAAGTTGAGTGCGGCGCGTTGACGTTCGTTCAGGAACAGGTCCACCGTGATGTCGCCTATCGTGGTTTCGATGACGACCGACATCCTCCTGGCAGCCTTATGGCCTGGAATAGGAGGCACCCTTGGTTTCAATCAAGCGCCAATTCTGTGTGTAGCAGCAGTTGATGGTCTTACCGTGAGTTTGCAGCAAATATTACAACCTTTTTAGCAACTTTTCCGCTACTCCATTTGTTTACTATCAGGAACAATTATTCGCCAAAACGCGCGTTTGCTGTGAAAACTCACCTTTGACAGCTAAATTGACGGGGCGGGCGTCCTTTCGAAACGTCAAATGAAAATTGTCAAATAAAGAAAAAAAAAGTTGTAAATAAAACAAAACCCAGCGATCCACCGCAGGAAAAGTATTCTTTTCAGTATTAGTAAAGCTATTCATCGATTATTCTACAATTTTACGCATTTTTATATAGGTAACTGGTTTGAAATAAGCATGTGTTGACTGTTTAAATTCATTCTTATGTTAT